>JAHWFP010063860.1:53111-68663 GCA_023313725.1 Lithobius niger
GCAGGTGCTTCGAATTGGGGAGTGCATTCGCCAGATGTGAGATCATAGCAGAGTAAATGCATTGTGTAATACCAGTCAGCACTTCATGAATTACCTGCAAGTCTTTGTTCATCCTTGAAGGACCCAATTATGGGTGCCGGTAAAGAGGCTTCTTGAAATGTACGGATTGTTGCAATTGCTCTCTTAAGCATAACAAAGCAGGTCTGCTTAGTATATTAATAGCAATCATGGACATATTTTTAGTGCATCCAACCCAGCCACCACTTCTCCGGTTTTCAGACTGTTTGTTCTTGGTCATTTCAATGACCTGTACGGGAGGCAATTTGCTGTAACTCTTGCCAGTTAACGAGAATGAATATATTGCAGCCATATGTTTCTTCTTGTCCTCTGTCAAGGTGGACATTCGCCAGTAGTTAAGAGAGAGGTAACGCAGATAATTTATATTGCTATACACCGCTAGTAGAGGAAGCATTCTGCAACAACACTCAAAGTATTCCTCAACTAACTCCACTCCTTAAACAGTAGTAGTGTTGAAACAAGACTTCAACATCAATGATGTAAAACAACCAAAATGTTGCCATATCTGATTAGGACTCTAAGATTTCTTGCAACATCACATGCACGAAATTCTTACATGAATCTGATGCAATGAAGGCTTCACTATCTTGTTCTGTTGCGATATGCACTAATGTTCTAACCGTTTAACACGCCTGGGTGATTCTCAACGCATCTTTGAATCATCATGTGGAATAGCACTTCTGCTATCAATTTGTGCAGACGCATTGCCTGTTGTAGTGTTTTCCAGATAATGCTTGCTTTACACTGCCTGCAGCAGCAACACGTGCAGCAACAGCTAGCTCTTCAATACCACTTCCTGTCAGCCTCTTTCATACAGCATTAAGATACGACATCTCTGTATGAAATCCACCTAAGGCCCCGTTATGAGAGACCACCTAGCCTCATCATCACATAGGTATTGTTCAATATATTTATATACTGCTTGATCGCCAGCAAGTTGAATTAGTGGCATTTTCTTGTGTTCCGCAACTCTTTGACACCAATCCAATACATCTTTGACAACTTACTTTGCTTGGTGGCTGCGAGTATGACGTGACATTATATGTCTCCCGCTTCTCAATATTGCTTTCAACGGTGCAAAGATAACCAGTATATGATGGAACACTTGGTTTCACTTGAATGAAATGCACAAGTGAGTGAGCAATTAATGTGTGTACTACTGGAGCTTGTTCACTGGATTTCAATCTCTTTGGTTGTGGCTCACTGCGTATGTCATCGTTGCTCGAGTTCTTGGTGACAACAGGACAGGCTATAATACCTCTGACTTCAGGCGTTGGTACAACTAAAGCTGTTCCATTGGTACCTGCTTCACAACGAGAAGACACTGGTTACGCCATTATAATGTTCTTGTAATAACTAGTTTCGGAACCTGTCAGTCCGTTTTCTCGAAAATCGTCATTATCCATGACAACTGTTCCCGGCTGACCTGATGCAATGTGTTGTGGACATGGTAGGATGTCTGAACTCATTTCATTTTGCTCTGCCTTACTGCGTTCGTATAAGGCCAGTGCTGATAACTCATCATTACGTCATTATACAAATGCCAATTCTCAACTTTTAAAGAACTTGAACAAGTTCCTTGCTACCAGTCAAGTTGTGTACAGACATTGATAGGATTACTTGTAGTGGTTGAAGTTTTTCTGTGATTAAATGCATTACACCTTCAGAAAGGAAATGCACAGCTGGCTGCAATCGGTTTACAACGACTGCACGGTCTTCCTCCAGTTTAGCATTGGGATCTGCTAGCAAAACTATTAAGTTGTGAATGTCATTGGGGGTATTGTCCTTCTGCAGTTCTTCAACTTGGCAGCCGTGGCAATTCAGGCGTTTTTCGATGCTTACCGTGTAGAACTCGAGCAACATTTCGTATCAAGTTAGAGGTGTTTGTGCCCCAACTATTCACAGCACTTTCGACAAATGCTCCCCCGTGCTTAGGAAAAAATACTATTGATGACTCGTTTCTTCTGTATCTAGACTGAAACCCTATGTCCTTTCCAAAGTGTGTTTCCAGTTTTTGTCGAAGTGAACGTAGGGTGTGCTGCCATAGCAGGTGTTCCCGATTTCTTCGTTTGTTAGCATTGTGTCTCTGAATTCGTTCATGTTCGTAAAGTAAGTCCTGGAGCCTGTAAACTTCTTGCGGATGTCCAAACACTCAACAACATGTTCACAAAGTTTATTGAATGCCTCGGTTTGTTTTTCTGCTATTCATTTTATGTGCTGTTGACGCCGTTCTTCTTTGGAATCTTTCGCTTTCTGGTTGTGCACTAGTCTGCAGTATGTCTGCCAGCAGTCTTTATGATAACGAACATCCAACGCAGCAGCTTTCAAAATGCCACAATCATCCTTACAGAATGTAATTAGAGCTTGTAGTCTATTTTTAGTTTGCTCATTTTCGATGTAGTTGACTGTCTTTGAGAAAGTTATCCAAGCATCAAGCGTTTCCAGTCTGTGATACTTTACTGGTGTTCGTCCACCAATTTTGTTTCTAACAGTTTTACCTTCTAAGTTTTCGGTACAAAAAACGCAAGGCGATTTAGTATAACCTACACGGCTACTACATGTACGTGTCCGTGGTTCAGTTTTCTCCGTAGGATTTCCAACAGCTTATCTAGCATTTGCTTCAAGGATAGATTTCCTATGAGTTTCCTGCACTCGCGTTAGTTTCTCGCCAGCAATTTCAAACTTACATAGTTTGTGGATTTTCTGAGGCTCATCATCAACTTGTATTTTTTCATGGATGTCATCATATATTGTCCCCAAACCCTTCCATTCTTGTGCCTTCTGTACAATCTTGTTCCAAGTGTCTTGCCTTGGTAGTGGATTCTTCTGGGACGTCGTTGATTGCGTACGACCTTTCGTTTTCTTGCTGGTAAGATCTGGTGGCGATGCAACCAACAAAGCTTGTCACTTTGTTGTTTTTGATGGACTGGAATATCCATTTTCTACTTACTACTGTCAGTCAGTGCAGTGTAAAAAGAAACAAAACGGGTGTCGAACTAACTAAAGTGAACTAAAAAAGCACGTGGCCGAGTTTCCAAAACACAATTTAACTGCAAAATGTATGTACCGTTAAAACCAGCAAACTGATTATTATTTTTCAAACACTTAACCGTCGGAAGGGTATTCACATCGCTTACTGTAATGCCCAAAACTAACTGCAAAGTAATATATGTGCCTGTTTCAGAGATACAACATGTAAAATGATAGCGAGAGTCATATATTTAAGGTTTTTACCTTAGTAGCTCAGCAACCGTTGGTATTTCGAGGTAAACTGTATAATTCGTTTGTCGACGACGTTAATACCTATCCAATGGTGTTTTGAAAATGAAAATCGGTTGGGTAGTTCCGGAGATACGTTTTTTCCCATTTTTTTTACTAAATTGGTGGCCATTTTCCAAGATGGCGGCCAAACGCCAAAATGACAAAGATGGCACCCAGGCTAAATTTCATTGTTAACACTACAATAACGATTTTCAATCATAAAAAAAGGTTCCCTGACAAAAACGCACGGCTTTCGGTTTTTCTACTGGACTATTATCGGTCTATTTCAAGTCGTATTCTAACGAAGTTTCATTCAGCATTTGTCTTATGCATTTGGGTAAAACGGAAGAACAACACAGACAAACAGACAAGCACATGTTCACATCTTGTCAATCCCTTGCTACAAATGTATTTTAAAATGTGGAAGTTAAAATATATTTTGGTATTCCTAGGATTATATTATTTGCATAATTATCACACTTATTATCAATTGTCCTGTATAATAGGATTGGAAGTTTAGTACAGACAAGTAAAAACCATTGAGAAGAAGGCTCACTGAGATAAAATCTCCATGCCTCGTGTGAGGAACAAGGGGTTTTATCAGAGTCGGTGTCTGTCGACGACCCATTTAGTGTGTTGAAACCTCAGATCGAGATGCTTATTAACACTAGCGATAGCCAGTGTTAGTAAGGGTCAGCATATTCTGTGTTAATCTCTCAACTTTGAGAGCTCATAACTCTGTCAAAATTGTACATTTAAAAACCCAAATTTGGAATCTAGCCTCGACTAGTCAAGGCCTGTCTAAAGTCCACAAGATTTTGAAAATCAGCCCAGACAAATCGAAGATTCACAGAAGGGCAGATAGACAACTTCTCGTTCTGCTTGTTATTGTTGTTGATGTTGTTCTGGGGGATGTACTACCTTTCGTCTGTCCTCTTTACTGGTCAAACTAATCCATCAAAAATTATGGGAATAGGATCAAATCATAGCTTCCAAGGTGGGCATGTGCCTTTTAAAGGTTATTTTAGTGTAACTGAAATAGTTATTTACAAACAAGCCACCACGTCATACCTAATACAATGCTATTTTGCTGATTAAAAAAACTGTAACCAAATTCTTCCAACGAACAATTAGAGACTGGTCAAAACTTACGTAAGCTATAGTTGATTTATTTCGAGATTTCCCTTCCTGTCGTATTGTTATTTCTTATTTGTTTGTATTTCTATTTGCTGCATCTTAACTTCGAGAGTTGTAGTATTTTCTTTCTTGTTTTCTACTTTCAATAGCCTATATTCCATCTCTTTTATCTTTTCCTTCATAATACTATTTTCATTTTTTAAATCTTGTTGTTCCTTTGTCAAGAAGTCAATTGACTGTGTGACGTCTTGTATTTCCGTTTGCATGCCAATGAAAGTGTCGTATTTTTTCAGCATTACCAGCATTACCAGCATTACCAGTTTTTAAAATAGTTGCTTTAATGCCAAAAAGGCTTCCTGTTGTTGCAATTTTTCTCTTGATGTGGTTGGATGATCTTCACTACTATTTGTATCTTGAGTTGTTTCTCCTGTGTTTTCTTCTTCTAAGGGTTTCTAATTTTTCCTTCTTCTCTTCCTTCATCTTCATTTTCAGTTTCAGTATCTTTCTACGTCGGAATAGGTTGTCTGAAGCGTGAGCATTTCCATTTATCTTTGTTTTTTTCCTTTTGCCTGCCAAGTTGCTGCCGAAATTCCTGAGCATTTATCATAATGATACTTGGCTTTACATGAAGAACAGTTTACACAGTCAGTTTCAGTTTCAGTTTGGTTTCGAATTTCTTGGTTTTGTACACATCAAACTCAGCAAAAATATCAGTTTCAGTTTTGATTTCAAAATTCTTGGTTTCGTTCTGGATCACACAGTTCAACCAATCAAACACAACATTTTTTTCTTGATGGCCAGTTTAGCACAGTCCTTATCAACGATTTGACCTCAAATGTTTCTTGATTATCTCACTCAAAACGCACTTACTGTTAGTTATTTGGTAGCTCGAGTCCTGCACAAGAGCTTCATAATTGTTCCACATATATTTGTTGAATGTCTTGTGTTGTAGTTCTCTTATAATGTGTAGATTTTCTACAGCGCTTTTCAGCTTCCAACATCCGTGGGAGCAGCCAACTTAAATCTAATAATAATAATAATAAATTTAATTCAATTAGTTACAGCAGTAACCCTCGAAACTGTTTATAAGACAGTTTGTGTGAGATTCAAAGACAAAATTTTAAAAGTAACAATAATGAAAAATAATACATAAATCACGCCTCAGCACAACTTTCCCTCCCCATGTGGAGGGAACAATTTTAAATCATAAGAAATAAAATTTCAAATTTCGCCAATTCAAACATCAAACACTCACTATACAAGAAAAGGTAATTTTAAACAATTTTAAACAATTTTAACGTTGTTTACAAAAGCATTGAGTATTAAGTCTTGTACTCGTATTTTAAATTGTTGTTTATTTAAACAAGTTAGTAATATTTTTGGTATGTCATTAAAAATGTTGGGTATGAAATATTCGCGTTTTCTTTTACCGTAGAAATTTTTCCAAGCCGGTAATTTAAAACTATTTTTTATAGATCTTGTTTCACTTAATACAGAAGATCTTATTTTAAATCTATTATCAAAATAATATTTTAATAATAAAACCAAAGTTTTAATTTGTCTTATTTTCATAATTCTATTTTGTTTAAATAGTGTTTCTGTTCGTACTACATTATTTTTACTCCCAAACAAAATTTTTATCAATTTATTCTGTATTTTCTGCAATCTTTCCAATAAGTATTCTGATGCATGTCCAAATATTTCAATACCATATCTAATTACACATAATACCCATGCATCAAAATTATTTTCTTCTGTTTCTTATTTAAAATTTCTCTTAATTTATAGACTTTTGGGCATAATCTCCGTAATTTTTTTAATTGTTTCTATGATATGATTTAATAAAAAACAATTTTTATCAATTTCCATTCCTAAATATTTCATTGTATGTTTTTTTTTTCAATTCAACACATTTATCACTACAAGAAAAAATTTGCGTTCCATATCCTAAATTCTTGCAGTTTCTGTAATGTTTTATAATCCATTTATCTTTTTTTATTTTCATTTTAGGAACAGTAATATCCATTTGTAGTGTTTTTTCTTTACTTATAAATAGTTCATTTTCTAATGTAGTAATCATTTATTACATTAAAGTCATATTACAAATTTTGTGTCATTTCACAATAGGTATTATTTATAGATATTAACGCTGTATCATCAGCAAACATAAATATGTTAGTTTTCTCTATAATTTCTGCAATATCATTTTTGTGTAAATTAAATACAGAAGGGTCCAAGTACTGAGCCTTGCGGTACTCCATATTTACTTATAATAAGATAACTAATTGTTTCTTTTACTTGAACAACAGTTTTTCTGTCCTGTAAATAGCTTTTTATTAAATTATAAATTTTTCCTCTTAAACCTAAATTATTGCATTTCCTTAATAAAAGTTTTTTATCGAAAGTATCAAATGCCTTTTGTAAATCTATTAAAACAACTCCAACATATTTTTCATCATTTAGTCCTGTTGTTATAAGATCATTAATTTCCGACAATAAGTCATTTGTACCCATTTTGTCGAATATCCAAATTGTGATGATGTTAAATTTTTACATTTATCAAAGAAATTCCATATTTTATTAACAAAAAAATTTTCCAAGATTGTATCAATTACAGATAACAGAGCAATAGGCCGATAGTTGTTTAAATCATTTTTATTTCCCTTTTTATGTACTGGTCTTATGATTTGAGTTTTTAACTGTTCTGGCCAAACTTCGTGTTTTATCATTGCATTTATTAACTTACATATCCTTTCGCAGTATTTTTTTTGATTTTTTTTTAATATGTTCAGTTTTTATCTAAACCTGAAGCATGTGTGTTATTTAATTCTGTTATAATGTGTAATATTTCATTCTCAGTTGCTTTTTCTAAATACATTGTGGGTTTTGTTACTTTCATATTTTTAATTCTGTTTTTTGAAAGAAAGAATTCATCTTTAACTTCATTGTGAATTGTTTGTTTTCTTTTTTCTCATTTTTGGTTCCATATCCAGCAATTTTTCAGTTAGGACGCCACCTCTTGATTCACAATTTTTACTTTTTACGTATATGTGATCTAAACATGATGTCGGCAAAAAATTTTTCCATTTTTTGAAGAAACTTCTTCCCTTGTTAGTGAGTTTATCAGACAATTTAAATCTAATTCTGCTAACATATTTTTGTAATAGTCTATGGACAATTGATCGTGATTATCATCATAGTCATCAATTTTTCCAGTATATCTATATTCATATCACCAATAAGAATCCGTTGTGCACTATTTTCAAAATTTTTCCTTAAAATTTCTCTTAATGATTTTATAAAAGCATTTTTGCTTGAAGATGGCTTTCTATATGTCACAACAATTTGTAAATCATAAATTCTATTTATATTATCATGTATTTTAACTTCTATAATGTTATTTTCATGTTGGTCGATAATATTATAGACTACAACAACGTTTGATTTAACAAATCCATCAGCACTCCTCCTCTAGATGTACTTTCTCTAGTCATTGCATATTTATCAAATCCATTTAAATTATAAATAGTCAACCTCATCTGTTTTTATATTAATTTCTGTTAGTACAATTACTTCCCAGTTAACCTTCATCTCCAGAATACTTTGTACAACAAAATCCCAGTTCATTCTTAAAGATCTAACATTTATACGCAACAATTTAAAATTTTCATAATTCGTAACGTCTTCAGCAATTTTTGATCTCACTTTTTCCTTATATCTGAAAACCTTGTTTACGTAGTCGAAGGATTTTCCTTTTTTATCAAATCATTTTCATCATGCACTGATTTGACTTCCTGTGTGTCAGAGTTCTATCTCATCAGTATTTTTCCGTTCTTAAACCAAACGTATTTGTAATCATTTTGAGTTGCATAATTTTTTGTCATCCAAAAAAACTCTTCATGTACGGTGTCATATTTTCATTTAGGAAAACCCGCTTTCTGTTACCGTTTCTGTATACGTAATCATTCATGACTGTTTGTTTCTTCTGTTCTGCACTCTCTATGCTTAAACTGTTCAATCAGAACACTTGGTTTGTCCTTATTTCTGTTTGGAATTCTATGTGCAATTTCTATTTCATTAGCATCATAAGGTATGTTAAAGTTCCTAACTACATTTTCAATTTTTTCGTCCTCAAGCCAATCTAACTGGCAGAGCTCCGAATTTCTATTTCTATCGTATTGTTCTTTATCAGTAACACTTTTGTATTTCTCCCATTTTTTTCCATAACACTGCATTTTACCTCTTTGTTTACCAAATCTTGTATTTTCGTTTCAATGTCATATATTCACTTTTTCAAGTCTTGGTTTTGTTGTTTTAAGTCTTTTTGTTCTTCACTCAAAAAATTCAATCGTTTTTTGAAGTCTTCTAGTTCCATACCTTGTTTGTCAATTTTTTTAAATAAGCAAATCAATTTTACTTTCCAATTTTTTCCTATATTGTTTTTTTGTTGTTGTTCAGTCTCTTCCTCCTCTTCTACAACTTCTTCTTTGTCTGATATTGTTTTATCATCTTCCTTTTTTTCAATGTCATCAATATTTACATTTGAATCTGACAGTGTTCTTGTATGTCTACATTTTTGTTTACATTTTCACTGGGCCTTTTTTTCTTCATTCATTGCCTTCCTGGTGTTTTGTTTCAGGCCTGCACATTTGTAACAGTATTTTAAATTCCAAGTACCACATGTTACCCAGTCATCTTGGTTCCCTAATTTGCCTTCACAATTTCCTTGGCATCTTGACATGGTTATTAGTTCTAAGTCTTAATTTTTTTTTGAGTTTGTGATATTTTTTAACTTCATTCTCATCTTCAGGCACTAACTATAAACTTTAGTGCAGGACAAATCGAAGCAAAGGTAAAAAATGTCCACTTTGGTTTTTTTAGTACACTTGGGTTTAGTCTGGTTCACTTAGGTTATATCTGGGTTAACTTTTTCATGCACTTTTTGCTCTATTATTGAACTTTTTGTTTTTCGAACACAAAACGAACACACTCGAAATTTTTATGGCTTCCACCTTACTTGAAGATTTCCAATCGTTCTGCCTCAAAAGAATTCACTGAATTCGCACTGAACAGCATAAGATCAATGCTCAAACACCATGTCAATTTCTTCTCTGATACCTTATGTGTCCTTGTTACTTCTCAGTTCATCTCGTACTCTTGCATTTCTTTCTCAAATTGACAATTTTCACTCACTCCATCACTGCAACCTCCACATGGCAGCCATGCTGATGACGTACTAATACTACTACTACTAATAATAATAATATTTTATTATTCCATTACAATACATATATGTACAATATACACTGTAATGCTCGAAGCTATTAATTATAATAGCTTGTGTGAGAACAAAAATACATCTTGTTGAAATTAAAATTTAAGTGTATCATATTTATTAAAAAGGTTTGAATTTTAAGATTTTTTTTTTATATTTTAGACTTCAAATTTCAGAATTCAACACTTCGCAATGGGTTTATTTTCTTGTAAGTTTAACTTTTAATTTCCGTTTTAATTCATTAATATTCTGGTAATTCATCATATTTCTTGGTAATTTATTAAAAATATTTGGTACGTAGTACTTTTTATTTCTTTTCCCATATACATTATTCCATTTTGGTACTGTGTATATTGGCTTATTCATTCTGATATTATCTATTTCAGTAAATCTGCTATTTTTATACATATTTGAGCCATAATTATTTGCTATTACTATGTAATCTCTTAGTTCTGTAATTCTAAGTATATTATTAGTCTTGTATAATTCTATTGCTTTTATTCCTTCCTGTTTTTTAAACAACACTTTGACCATTTTATTTTGTGTCCTTTGCATTCTTTCTATTAAATAGTCTGATGTAAAACCATACAATTCAATACCATACCGTATGATACTTCCTATCCATGCTTCATATAATATTTTTTTATTTTTAGTGTCTAATATATTCTTTAATAGATGAATTTTTGGTAGTATTTGTCTTATTTTTGTTATGACTTGAATTATGTGCCCTTTGAAATTCCAATTTGAATCTATTTCCATTCCCAAATATCTTGCACTGGTCTTTTTTTCCAGATTTATGCACTCTTTAATACATTTTTTATTTTCATGATTTAATTCTAAATTTGTGCAATTTTCATAGTGTTTAATAACTCGCAATCCTTCACTTTTCTTCATTTTAGGGACTGTGATATCCATGTGTATAGTTTTTTCATTGCTAATAAATAATTCATTTACAATAAACCAGTCATTCAGTTTATTAAAGTCATATTGTAGGTTTTCAATCATGTTTTCATAATTATTGTTTATTGAAATCATTATGGTATCATCTGCAAACAGTAACACTTGTGTTTTTTTAATATTTTCTGAAATATCATTTGTATATATTAGGTATAGCAGTGGTCCCAAAACCGATCCTTGAGGTACTCCAAATTTAGTGTTGTTAAGACTACTGCTTTTTCCACATATAAGAACTTGTGTTTTCCTATTATCTAAATAACTCTTGATTAAATTGTATATTTTTCCTCTCAGTCCCATTTTTTGGCATTTACTTAAGAGAATTTTTTTTATCGAAAGTATCAAACGCTTTCTGCAAATCCACTAAAATTATGCCTACATATTTTCCATCATTTAATGCTGTTGTGATAATTTCGTTTATTTCTATTAATAAATTCGTTGTACTCTTATTTTTTGTGTATCCGTATTGTGATTTTGACAAAATGTTTGTTTTTTCTAGAAAGTTTCTTATTTTATTTGCAAAAAATTTTTCTAATATTTTATCTATTATAGATAGTAAAGCTATTGGTCTGTAGTTATTCAAGTTTACTTTATTTCCCTTTTTATAAATTGGTCCTATTATTTGTACTTTTAGCATGTCTGGCCATATTTCTTTTTCAATCATTGTATTTATCAATTTGCATATTGCTTTTGCTGTGTTATGTTTAGATTGTTTTATATGTTCTGTTTGTATTTTATCTAGTCCTGTTGCTTTTGTATTTTTTAGTTCATTTATTATATTTATTATTTCAACCTCATTTGCATCTTCAATATACATTGTATTTTTAACTGCCTTTAAGTATTTCTTTCTCTTGTTTTTTTATCTTTCTACAGTAGGAACCTTTTATATATTCTTCATGTTCATTTTTAAAACTTTCTTTTAAATTTGGCACTTGACTACAGAAACTATTATTAAAATCATTTGATAATTTAACAAAATCCATGTCTTTAAATGTTTTTGCTAGCCCTCCATCAATGTTCTCTTTTTTCTTTTTACTTGTTACATCATTTATAACTTCCCAAATTGATTTATTGTTAAGTTGCAAATTTCTTAATTTCTCCTTATAATAATTTTTTTAACATTCTTTGATTTTTGAGTTTATTTCCTTTTTCTCTCTCTTGTATCTGTTTATCGTCTCTTCGTCTATCTCTTGTGATTTCCTTATTTTGTTCCACAATTTATTTTTATTATCTATTCTTTCAACTAAATCATGTGTTATCCATTCTTTTCTCTTTTTTTCAGCACTCTTATGAAGCTTAGGTTTTACCTTTGATTTATTGTTTGAGTAAATATTATGGATTTTACTAACTATTTCTTCATATATTTCATTCGGACATTCCTTTGTATCTAGCATATTCCAATTTATTTCATTCATTTATTTTATAATATTTTTATGTTTGTAAATATATAAATCATCTTCATTCTTCATTATATCTTTATCTGTACTATTATTTTTGTAAGAGTTCCACATCCAACACATTGTGCAGTAATGATCCGCAATTTTTTCTGTTAAAACACCTCTAGTTTCTCCAGTATCATTCTTAATATAAATATGATCAATACAAGATCTTTGGATGTAGTTTGTACCATTTTTCCTTATTATTTCTTCTCTAGTTGGTGATTCAATTTTTTTTTCAAATCCTAACTTTGCTAGTGTGTCTTCATATTTATCTATTAGGTTCTGTTCATATTTATCTTCTGTATCCTCTCTATCATTTAAAATATCTATATTAAAATCTCCTATTAATATTTGATATGTTGCACTTTCTTTATTGTTTTTAATAATGTTTTTCATATTTTTTATAAATTCCTTTTTATTTGAACTTGGTTTTTTATAAACTGCTATTACTCTAATTCTATCTGCATTATTATTTTTCTTCAATTCAATTTCAAGTATGTTATTATCTACACAACTTTTGTCTGTGTCCTTTATGTCAAAGTCTTCCTTAATTAAGATCATAATTCCTCCACCTCTTTTTGTTGTTTCTCTTGTAATACTTTTTTGTATGTACCCATCTAACTTATACAATTCTGTTTCAGTTTTTTTTATATTAATCTCTGTAAGTATTATAATATCCCAGTTGACCATACTATCTTGGATTATTTGTTGCATCAAATTCCAATTTTTTCTTAAGCTTCTTATGTTGACATGTAGTATTTTAACACTTTCACAACCACCAGTAATAATAATAATAATGATAATAATAATATTTTATTGCTTGAACGTGCTCGAAGTTCTAAGGAACTTGTGTGAGCAGCAAAAAACAAGACACTTACAATTTAACACAATAAATAACACAAAATATATACACTAAATTTACATTTGAAAGTATTTGTCGACGAAATACATCAATAAATGCACATTAATAATAATAAAAAGAAAAAATCTCTTACATGTTTAATTAATTGAATTAATTCTGATTTCAATTAGTATTTTTCAACAATTTTCTGGGCACGTTATTTACATATACAACACTCAGTAGATTAGTTTTAATTATTTAATATTAGATTTATATATTTCTACGACTGATTGTTTTAGGGCTATTTTTAACTTTGTTATACTTTGGTTGTTAAGAATATTTTTATTCAACCTGTATATATTATTGAATATATCTGGTATGTAGTAGTTTCTATTTTTTGTTCCATAGGAGTTATTGGAGTCTGGTATTTTAAATTTCTTTGTTGTGTTTTTCAGTCGTTCACTTTTTAACTCAGTTGGTTGTTTATAAGTGTTACTATAATAATTTTTGACAATGATTACATAATCTCGAAGGTCTTCTATCTTTAGAATTTTATTTTTATAATAGATCTCGTGTGTTGTTTCATTTCCATTTCCAAATAAGACTTTTACTAATTTATTCTGAACTCTTTGTAGTCTTAATAATATATATTTGGCTGTAAAGCCATAAATTTCTATACCATATCATAAAATACTTTCTACCCACGCATCATATATTATTTTTAATTTGTATTGTTTAATATATATTTTACTTTGTATAATATTGGCAACATTTGTCTTAGTTTAATTATCAAGTCCCAATTTGTTTCTATTTCCATTCCCAAATATTTCGCCGATTTCTTTGATTCTATTTTATTGCAAGTATTTATACAAGGTTGTTTCTTACTTTCCTTTCCACTCGTACACTTTTCTGTATGATACACAACATTTTTGTCATGTTCATTTTTCATTCTTGGTACTATTATTTCTAATTTTATTGTTTTTTTCTACACTTATATATAGTTCATTGTCCATTAACCATCCATTTATCATATCATAATCCGTTTGTAAGTTTTGTACCGTGTCATCACACTTATAATTTATAGAAATCATTACAGTATCATCAGCAAACGTATATATTAGTGTATTGTTTACATAATATTCTATACCATTCACATATATTAAAAACAATAGAGGCCCTAACGCCAATCCTTGTGGTACTCCAAATTTAATGTCTTTATAATCACTATATTCATTATTTATTTTTAATGTTGCTTTTCTATTTGTTAAATAACTTTTTATTATATTTAAAATTTTTCCTCTCAAGCCTATTTGTTCACATTTCCTAATTAATTTTTCATGATTAAAAGTGTCAAATGCTTTTTGTAAATCAGTTAATATGGTACCTACATATTTTTTTTCATTTCATGCTTTTGTAATTATATCATTTACTTGTATAAGTAGATCTGTCGTTCCTTTACCCTTTGTATATCCGTACTGTATACTGTTTAATAATTTAACTTTCCTCAAAAAGTCTCCGATTTTATTCGAAAAATATTTTTCTATTATTTTATCAATTATTGATAGCAGTGATATTGGCTTATAGTTATCTTTGTTTTTTCCCCCTTTTTCGTATATTGGTCTTAATACCTGTATCTTCAGTTGATCTGGTCATATTTACTTCTCTATCATACAATTTATTAATTTACAATAAATATTGCTAGTAGATCTGTCGTTCCTTTACCCTTTGTATATTTGTACCGTATACTGTTTAATAATTCAAATTTCCTCAAAAAGTCTCCGATTTTATTCGAAAAATATTTTTCTATTATTTTATCAATTATTGATACAAGTGATATTGGCATATACTTATCTTTGTTTGTTTTTCCCCCTTTTTTGTATATTGGTCTTAATACCTGTATCTTCAGTTGATCTGGTCATATTAACTTCTCAATCATACAATTTATTAATTTACAAATAAATATTGCTGTTGTTTCTTTAGATTCTTTGAAGTTAGCGGTAGAAATCCATCAATTCCTGTGGCGTTTTCATTTTTTTAGTTCATTAATAATTTGTATTATTTCTGTTATCCCTGGTTACGGTATAAACATTGAGTTTTTATAAATTTTCTGACATTTTCCTTTGTTACTTTGTTTCTTGTATACCTTATTGTAATGCTCACTCTGTTTGAAGATTTATATTTTTTGTTGAAATTTATTTTTCAGTTTTGATACTTGGTTTTCAAAATTCTCAATAAATTCATTTCTCAGTTTATTTGATTCTGTTCCTTCAAAAGTTTTCAGTAATGTTACATCAATATTTTCTTTTCCCTTAAATTTTCCATTTATTTCCTGTATTGTTGTCCATAATGTTTTGTTATCGTTTTCTGCTTCATTTAATTTCTTTTTGTAAAAAATTTGTTTACATACTGCTATTTTTTTCTCACCTCTATTTTCAAATCTCTGTATTTTTTATAGTATCAATTTCACTCTTTTCTTTAAGTTTTGTAAAGATTTCCACATTTGGTTTTTTTATTTATAAGGTTCAACACATCTTGAGTAATCCAATCTTTCCTTTTTTATTTTTATT
>JAHWFP010063860.1:68763-87973 GCA_023313725.1 Lithobius niger
TTATATTGCTGTAGATTTTGTATTATTATTTTTTTGTTATATTTATTTTTTTATTTTCCTCTTTAGAATAACTTTGTTTGTTTAAATCTAACTTTTTATTTCCTCCTTGTTTCGAAATCCAACAAATTGTGAAATCTTGATCTGCTATTTTGATTTTTATTGTATCTCCATTTACATTATAGTCATTTTTCTTTAATTTAACAAATATGTGGTCAATACAAGATATTTGGAAATTCACTTGCCCATTTTTAATTATTACTTCTTCTCTTTTTGGTGATTCGATTATTTTCTCAAAACCAATACTAGCCATCATGTTTTCATATTTGTCAACATTTACTTGATCGTGTTTATCCCCTGAATTTTCTTCATATTTTAATATATCAATATTTAAATATCCCACCAAAATAATAATTTCTTTGTTTTTTTCTTTGGTTATTATTTTCAAAACATTTTTTAATTCTTTTATAAAATTTAATTTGTTTGTTTCTGGTCTTCTATAAATAGCAATTATTTTATAGATTTGGAAATTTCTTTGGACAGTTACTTCCAGTCCATCATTATTCTCAATTGTTAGTTTTTTAACTTTTTGTTCATCTACAATTAATTTGTTGTTTATGTAAACAATTAAACCTCCTCCTCTATTTGTATGTTCCCTCGTGCAATTAAAATTTGTAAAACCATCTAAATCATATTATTAAATTTCTATTTTTTTATATTTATTTCAGTTATAATGATAACGTCCCAGTCTGTGTTTGTATCCTTTAAATTTAATTTTAACAATTCCCAATTTTTTCTTATACTTCTAATGTTGACATGTATCAATTTCAATTGTACATTTTCACCTGGATCTCCATCAACTTTCTTTTTTACCTCTGCATGCGATAAAAATACCGCACTTTTAAATTTCGACTCCATTTGTGGGCTCAAGATCTTCTTCTCTTTTCACTATTTTAATGGCACTAGTGTTTTCATCTTTTCTCATTTAAAGTTTTCCTCTTGCAAAACACACATATTTGTATCCATTATTTTTAGCAAATTCTTTTGTTTGTCAAAAAAGTTTCTTGTAGTAGGGCGTCATGTTTTCGTTTATGTACACTCTGTCTCCGTTTCCATTTCTGTAAACATCGTCGTTGGTTACTATTTTTTTTTCCAGCCAAATGTCTCTAAATTCCCTACTTTTGAATTGGATAATTATGACACTTTTTGTGTGTTTATTTTTATTAGGGATTCTGTGTGCTGCTTCTATTTTTCCTGGATGGTACAGTACAATGTTAAAATTCTGTGCCACTTTATGTACACCCTCTTTGAGGTTTTCCTGTGGTAACCAATCTAATTGACAAATTTCCAAATTTCGGTTGCGGTCATATTGGTCCTTCTCATGTGATGTAATCTCCAGCTCTTGCACTTTTTTTTCAATTTGTTTATCTTTTATGTCTTTATTTTCCAGTTGTGTTATTCGATTTTCTAGTTCTGTTATTTTGTCCTTCATTTCTTGATTTTGTTTTTTCATGTCAATTTGTCCTTGGCTTACAAAGTCTAGTGATTGTATTATTTCCTTTTGTTCTTCCTGTAATTTTGTGACATTGTCCCACATTTTCATTAGTTTGTCCATTTTTTGTTCTATCCTATTTATTGTTATTTGCAATTGTTGGGTGTCCTTTTCTTTTTCATTTTCAGTGGTCTGTTTCTTTTGGAGTTGATCCTTCCTTAAGTTTTCTTCTTCTTGTCTTATTCTGTCAGTTTCACTAATTTGTACTGCGTCACTTTCACTATCTTCATCACTGTTTGCATATTCTTTGTCTTCTATTTCTTTTCCTGATAGCGCGTTTGTTTTCCTGCTGCGCACACATTTCCACTCTTCACGGCTTTTGACACTTTTTGCATTCCATGTTTTTACTGTTATTTTTGCACATTTAAAATGGTATTTTGCAGTGCGTTTCCCACAAGTCGCATTATCATTTTGGTTGCTAAGTTTTTCTTCACAGTCTCCACACCCTATTTCTCGATTTTGGTTTGGTTTCAATCTTCAGTTTTGTATTTCAGTTTGACTTTGGTTCAAATCTTCCGAACTTCACTTTATTTATTTTTTTTATTATTTCTGTATAATTATTATTAATAATAATAATATTAATAATAATAACAATTTGTGACGATAGCAAAGGTCTGGCAAGGACCCAAGGATCACGAAGAGCCAGCCTTAATTACAAATAGAAGACAATCACAAATAATGAAATAGATTGGCTAATGAAAGGTGAGGGGATTAGGTATTGGGACACGTTTACGTTTTCTGATAAGACTATAAACTTGTGCAGCACCAGCACCCATATCGGCTTAAGTGTGTGCTATTTTAGATCTCCGTATGATAATTGGTTTTAACGCTTCCAAACGTCTAATTTGCTAAACAATTGAAGTTATTTTCGTGATGGCCTGACAAAATCATACGCCCCTGCCTATATTAAAACTAAACATCTAACATCAAGAGAACGTCAAATTCGCTGCTAGTAAACAGCAACAAAAGTTAATAGATAATTTACTATGTATATAACGTATTTCTGGCGACCACAAGTACTCGGCCGATCGAACGTGTTGTTGTTGGTGTTAGAGCATCGTGAGGACGCAGGCCTGGTATTTACTGGAGGCTACATGCATTCATGGAACCAATAGCCTTTTACATCGGGTTCCCACGCGCCCCTAATTTCTCTGCTTAATCTTAGCGCGTTGCAGAAAAACAGGATAAAACCTGAATATCTCCTAAAATATTTCAGGTAGGAATTTCATCGTCGAACTCGTGAATTTACTGCACCAAATCTTCCTCAGAAAGAAATTTGAACCAAAACACAACAAAATTGCAAACTTTACTGTGTACCAAACATAAAAACACACACACACACAGACACACTCAAACGAGCCAAATTCAGTTAAGTATTAAGGCTTCGCTCGGCCAATTAGGACGGCTGACAGTATTAATGCTCAATGCCTGGTGTGCAATCTGTTCACATAATGTTGCACACATAATTCACTTTGCCCTAACTAGAATATTTGCTACATATAGATTTCCTGTTTATTTCCTTGATATAGATTGTGATTTTGTCCAATAAGTTAAGCCAAAGCCCACTGGAAATAACAGCTGCTGGAAACTTATTTCGGGTCAACATGGGAACGTTTACCACTGTAAGTAGGTCGCATAATTATCAGAAACTCACATTGTTAAAAGGAATACCGTTTGAGACATATTTTCTGTGTTGCAGATCGTGGGAACAATTGTAACATATCTCGTCGTTTTGATGCAATTTAATTCACCAGTGCTTTGCAATTCTTGCTGTGAAGCGAATGTTACTGTCATTTAGGAGACAAGTGATAGATGAAATACGTAGCAATAATGGAGTTCAATACCTTTTACAGAGTGCTACCGCCACCCGAGCCATTAAATAACTTTTACGTCCAGCGCACCTGATATCATGAACCGTCGAGTACGAGACCCTGTGAAAGGTGATTGAAATTTATTAAATTCGATGTACCACAATCCGAGAAAATTGCTCCGTCGTGGCCGATGCTGTAGTTGGCTCCCTCGGGTGGGCAAAAGGTCAACCCGGTGGTAAGGCTGTCCGGTCGTAATCCCGACAGTCGAAATCCCGACAATCAAAATCCCGACACCAAAATCCCGACAGGTCAAAATCCAGACGTATCAAACTCCCGACGGTCAAAATCCTGACAGGTCAAAATCCCGACAGTCTAAATCCCAACAAGTCAAATTCCCGACAGTTGAAATCCCTACAGCTAAAAAAATCCAATATTCAGAAAACAGGATTACTTGCTGAAAATCATTTAAAAATCGCAGGAGGTGAAAAATACCGATATTGCCGAATTTGCCTGTAATTCGAACTGAATCATTACTGATGGGGAAGACCCATGAGCCCTTATGCGATCCAAGTGGGTTGACGGGGCAAGCCGACTCTCCTTGTGAAACAATACAGGGTAAAGGAACACAGGAGCATCGTGGTTTGCATATTTTTAAAATCAGGTTGGTGTAAATTAAGTATGTTATATTATTTTAATGTATTACTTTTTTAAAATAAATTTAGTTATGCCATAGTTTAAATACCAACACCGGTGACCGGCAAAGTTAACAGTAGTAATATACTATAAACTGAATCAGTTAATGAATTTGCTAAAATGGACCCAGAAGCACAAGTCTGTTTACAAGTGCCATCTCAAAAACGCAACCCAAAGCTGAAAAAGCATGAAAAACGCATAGCAACAGTAGTCGATGACAGGCATAATCGAACAACATCCGAGTTCCTTCGTGGTCTGGCTCATAACATTGCGCTGTAATTTTTTTTGATGCGTATATTTTTAGCCAGTGCATAATTTTACCTTCTGATTAGCATGTTTAGCCAATGATGTAAAAAAAAAATTTTCAGATCTATTATTTGTGTTTTTTTTAGCCAAGAACATTTTAAACTAAAAGTAAAATAAATTTTAAACAAATGTTTCAACAAGTGTTCCAATGTTTTTTATGTTTTACGACCTGTCGGGATTTTGACCAGTCGGGATTTTGACTGTCGAGATTTTGACCTGTCAGGATTTTGGTGTCGGGATTTTAATTGTCGGGATTCCAACTGTCGGGATTCAAACCTGATCCGGTGGTAGGTATAGGATAATAACACAGGGAATGCTTGAGCCTACATTGTACAAAAGTGAAAATGTTCTCACGCCTACAGACTTTAGACACATTTATGAAACTGCAAATAAAATATCTATAGTCTGAATAAAATAGCCAAGGTACTTCGCTGATCGGAAGTTGACCTTTCCCAGACAATACTTACGATTAGCACCCGTAGCAAAATCAGCCGACACGGTGCCGGCGAAACGTGATTATTCTCGATAGAGGTTCTGACTTAAAATAACGTCCTACCAGATTTCAATTACTGGTATTTCGCTCTACTTTATGGTAATTCTTTTTTAATTGGGATAAAAAACGGAAGTACAGCGAAGTTAAGAAAACAGCTCATATTTGCATGTTCTTGTGGCCAGGAGCTGTGGCTCACAAGTATCGTCAAGTAGCTGAAGCGGCCATCCAATTAGTTTCAATTGAGGTTCTGACTTTAAAATGTTCACGCGGATTTCATTACTGTTATGCTCGATCTATTTTATAGTATTTTTTTTTTACTGGTGGATAAATAAAATGGAGGTACAGCAAAGCTTAGAAAACAGTTCATATTTGTAAGTCCCTGTGGCCAACAGTTACGAATCGAGTGCCGTCAGTCAGCCGACTAACTTCGAATGAGGTTCTGAATTGTGGAGTACATTACTGTGTTTCATTAATTATTGTATGGCATTTTTTATTTGACACAAAAAATAAAGTCAATAGAAGCTGTTCACGTTGATGAATAGAATTGTTTGAATTGTTAGGGTTGTGCTGTAATGAATAAGTCACTTTTGTGCCCAATAAAATATTAACCTCCCATTTCCAGTTTTATGCGGTTTCTGTTTCCACAATGACGCAGGAATCACACGAACGAAGATGCTGGACTTTTTTGAAGTAAATAATAAAATTAAAATGACCAATTTTGTTTTTTATCGGGTCGCTTGATGACCTGCCAGTTACTTTTGGCACTTGATGAATGGACTTCGGTGGGAGACATAGGCGTACCTACGTGCCGAGTTATTTATATCAATTTTTGAGAAAGCATTCGAATCGGTGGTACATGCAAAACATTTATTCAAACTTGAAGAGATGGGCTTCGGAGGATTGTTTTTGAACTGGCTGGTGGCTTTTATCAGTGGTCGCGCCCAGAGAGTACTGGTGGAGGGTGAATTTTCATTCTCTTCTGATATAATCAGTTGAATTCTGCAGGGATCTGGTTTGGGTCCCCTGCTTTTTGTAATTTTCCTAAACGACTAATTTTGCATTAATGATGGGTCTATGCTGTACAATTTTAGGACAATCTAAAACTTGGGTCGGCAGTAAGTTGTAGATGCAGATGCTCGAAAACTTCTTTCACATAATATTGCCTTTTTCTCCGAGTAGGCCACACTTTGGGAGCTTTCCATCACAGAGTTAAAGTTCTGCACACTTCATCTTGGTAATAGTGGAAGCGCATCCAATTATATGCTGGGGAAACACCGATGCCCAATGTAAACGAGATATGTCATCTTGGCGTACGGTTCACCACCGACCTTAAACCACACTTGCATTGTAGAAAAATTGTGGCATAGGCTTTCTGTCGACTATCAAATGTTAACCGATGTTCTACCTCAGGCAACATCAAGACCAAAGTTTGGGCTTTCATAGCTTTCGTGCGACCACTGTTGGAGTACGCTGAAAGATGAAATATGTGGGGGATTGAGGATTAATGGTGCGTCGACAGCTTGGTCATTAGCGCCAACCTCAGTCACAGTGCAGTGGTCCGGGGGGGGGATTGAGGCTTAATGGCGCGTCGACAACTTGGTCATTAGCGCCAACCTCAGTCACAGTGCAGTGGTCCGGGTTGCCACTGCACCACACATTACAGAGATGTTATTCAAACCCCAAATCTAAATCTTGTCATACATCTGTACCTACCGCAAAAATTAAAAAACACCAGGCAGGAGGACAGACCTATCGCCCAATTGACACGCAATGTCATGCCGAAGACGGAAACGACGACGAACACCATCAAGATGGCGACAATCAACAAAAATGCTGGACCATAAGTGGCCGTTGACACCAACAACATTCAGGAGGGTCAACCCCCCCCCCCCCGGCAAAAGCAAACAATGAGTAAGTCGAGTGTGACCAATGTGCAAACGGACCAACACCACCACCTCACGGCGACTGCGGCGACACGCCGAGTGCCATTCCTCGACAGTGCCTTTAATAGCTTGTAATTTATTACCGTCCTGGCTGTCCCAAAAGTTTACCAAAAAGCGTGCAACCTCAGACGCAGAGTTGGAAAGGCGTTTGAGGGAACAAGGCTGAGATCCCTTCCGAGAGGGCAAGAAAGGGCCCTTTTCGCTGCAGAATCAGCTTGCTCATTTCCACCTATCCCAACATGGCCCGAGATCCAGCGGAAAACCGTGCTTTTACTGCACGGTTTTCCACTGGCCAGTTAAACGGGAAAGCAAAGCTTGGACACGTTGTGTCAAGGGGTTCCAAGGATTGTAATGCGCCAAGGACTCCAGGGCACTCATGGAATCGCTAAAGATAATGATATGCGTGCCCTGGAGGTCAAGGATCTATTCCAACGCCAAACCGAAAGCCAAAAGCTCTGCAGAAAACACAGAATAGCCTGATGGAAGGCGATAGGCAACCGTGACTCCCTTACACACACAAGCACACGCCACGCCAACGTATGACTTCGACCTATCAGTAACAGCCGCTGATAACCGGCGTACTGAGAACATAGCTGCCGGAACTCCTGCAAGTACCTTGCTACTAGCGTGGAAACCTTCGGGAGGGACGCCAGAGTGAAAATGAAAATGCCACTTGGAACAAGCCAAGGGGCCACTGGCATCCCCCCAAGCCTCAAGACGCAGGGTATTTCAAAGGCTATTTCCTGATAGGACTGCTGGGATGAAAGATGTGGACTTAGTAGAATCGGTACAGCGTAAGTTCACAAAGGAACTGCCTGGCCTTTGCAACATCACTGCGTTTGAGCATTTAAAAAAACTTGAGCTTGAGACCTTGGAGCTGCGTCAAATAAAATCTGATCCTGTATTAACGTTCAAGATTTCCACTTGGGTGTTCATCTACCGCTTTTTTGATTTTAATTTCGTCACCTACACGAGAGGACATAAACTCAAGTTGCGCACACAGCCTTCACACCTAAATTGTAGGTAATACTTTTTGGCTGTTCGTGTGGTTACAGTCTGGAACTCGCTCAGTGAGGAAACTGTTATGGCAAACTCGGTTGCCTCTTTCGAATGACAGTTAAGTAAGACTAACTTGAACAGGTTCTTTATTAGATAATTCACTGAAGTTTTAAAATTTATTTGGGAGTGGTATTAGTGGCTCCAGCCCTTACACCAACCCGACCACCAGTTGTAACGTGGTCAAATCCAATATTATTTTTATATTATTATAATTGATTCGAGTAGGATTGGACACAAAACTGTCCTATTGAAGAAACGTCGGTTCCTAAATTCAGCAGTGCTCGCATGATAGTATTTGTTTTATTTTTTCTCCAGCAAACGGTGTAAATCACGGCTATCTTTGACGCATTTTAATGGATGTGTATTTTAGCAGCTTATTTACATATTCATTTACTAGCATACTGTATCTTGCGTCCATATTTATCTCTTAGCAGATTCTTGGCCAGATCATAATTATTTTTGGTTAGATTTAATGCTTCAATGAAGCCATGCACATAATTGGACTCGTCAATTTTCTTAATTTATACAATGGAATCTATTGCTAAACAAAACTGGTCCCAAAAGTGCTCCCACTCAGAAATTTGGCCGTCAAAAATACGGATTTTAAGCTTAGGTAGCTTTACATTGTTACGAGGATCTACTGTTGGAGCTGATTCCAGAGACGTCACCGGTGCCTGTACGCCGGTACTAGCGAGAAACGATTCTTTATTCTTTACCACAATTAATTCCTCCGTATAAAGATATGCGTTCTTTCATCTCAACGTCTGACTCAGCTTTATCACTTAAAGTTTCTAAATACTGCAGAACTGGTATTATTAATACTTGTTTAGTTTCTTATTGTGGTAATCCTATTTCTACTACATCATGTTTTGTCTTGGATGTCTTGAAGCAATTTTGCTGTGATATGATTTATTGACGATTATCATGCCGTAAGGCTTCGTTTTAATTTTATCAGGTCCATGGTATTTACTGACATTTTAATCACTAAGCTAAAGTGACGTTACTGCAGTTTTACGGATTGCGGTTACAAAATGAACTTTTCGGTTTGACATTAAAACCTAAGTTCCAGGCTTAACCAATTTTGCTTACCCACGTTTTAACTTAAAAAAGAAAATAACTGGCTAATGACGAAACTCTCTCTCTAACAGGTAGAGTTTAAAAAAAGACTACTTTTATTAATTCTGAAGTAAACGTGGAAATAACAGGACTACTAAGTTAAACCATCCGATTCTAATCCAAATGCTTCCCATATTGTTTCTAAATGGGTTTTGTCAACAAAAATTATGCAAACTAGCAAGTGGGAGAAACAAAACTTAAACAGAACCTGGGACCCCTAAAAAAGTTCCGGCTAGATGTTACAACTTATGCTATCTTAGGAATTAGATTGGTCAATTGCACAGTACGGACTGCAGAAATAAGTATTCGCCAGCTATTCTAAAGCACTGAATGACAACCGGCTATCGAAGGGCAGCCAGTGATCATAAACGGTGTTTCCTGGGCTGTAGTTTCCTGAGTACCGGTCAAGTAAAGGTTAATAGCAAAAGTAACTTACACCTCTAATACAGACCTGAAAATTGCTGCGTAGCTTGAGTAAACAGGAGAGAATGTGGCCCCACATACGATTAAAGCAGTAGAAAAGTGATGACATGACATGGAATTTGGCATCAAGCAGTATGCCTGAAATTAGTGCAAGTTCAGTCATTGCTGAAATAAAATGAAGACTGAGAGCACTAGGTATAAAACCATGATCGAAATTCTTGTTCTGAACTTTAAACCAAACAACTTTATTTTTCAAGAAGACACAATACATACACTCTGCTCGAGAGTACAACTATGTTTACAAAAGAGAGCAACAATAATTGTCTCTAATGAAGATCCAAGATTGAGACGAACATCCGGTCGACATGACGACTGTCAAAAAAGTAAAAACAATGACAAGATTATATATAATAAACAAATCCTTCAAATTGACAATCAGTTTGCAACAACTTCTGAAAATACATAGTACAAATCACAACAACTTAGAGATTCACAACAGAGGTAATGTATACAGTTATGTTAAAAACCTTGAAGAATAAGGCGGAGTACGCAGTTAGGTTAACAGTTTGCAGAATGAGGTTGAAAAGGAAAGTAGCTATGTACGTTCCATGCCCTTTGGTTAAGCTACCATTGAGAATGAGGGAACAGCCTTAAGTCTGGCTCGAGCCTGTGGCCAGGGCTCCTCCCAGGTAGACCTGATGCTGAGGTAGCCTGACAGTTGGCGGTACAGTTTTAAAAAGGGATAAAGGTCGAATGAGAGGGTATATTAGTAAACTGTAGGCTAGGGCTAGCCACGTACTTTAAGAATTGTGCGAAATCACACGACAGGCTAACTTAAGCGTTGACTGTACAGGCAAAAAAGAGTCAAAGGCTGATATTTGAAAGGAAGTCCTCAAGAAGAGTGGCTAGTAAAAGGGCAGGAAGGGCAAGTTTTTCCCGAAACAAGGTATTCGAGGGTGTCATGAAACACATTTTGTTTAATACTTGATTTGTTATAATTTTTATTAAATATTTAAACTTTTTACACCTTTAAATCTGCAAATTCCAAGCAACAATTTAGCAGCATTGTAATTTTCTTCTATTCCATTTGGTTATACAGGAACACTCCTAGCTAAAGAGTGTTAGATAAAAGTACCAGCCAACCCACCCCAAAACCTAGTTAGGAGAATGCCAGAGCAGAAACGGTTAACAGATTTCGTCGGGAAGGGGGAGGGGGGGGGGGGAGAAGGTGGCTAAAAGTTTTCTGGGGAACTAAAATAATTTTCTATCCCGATTTCATAAATTTAGCTCCCACCAAAGCTTTTAGCCCCCTTTCCGACGAAATCTTTCAACAGTTGCTGATCATGCTTCGTTAGACCACATATTGTGTGATTGTTTCACTTATCGTGTATAGGGTTACAGGATGGAAAGAGGCAATAAAGATGCCATAACTATACCTGCAAACCTTCTCCTGCTTCCTTTAGGACCTACGTGTAAAACTGCCTGAGCAGGGAATTTAACCCTCGACCACTGCAGTCAAAGGTCGAAGCCCTATCACTCACTCATATGATAGTAACAATTGTACTTGAAAGCTTCACCCATCAGTGCCATCTGCATGCTGAATTTTCCACATAGGACTAAAGATCTTTCTGAATTACAACCTCCTTTGGATTCCCTCATGGTGCAAAACGTATTAAGACATCCAGATTCTACCAAATTAAAATCTTACAAAAGTCAAATAACAAAAAATAAATTCACATTAAACAAAAACTAAATTATTTACGGGATACATTGTTCAGGCATTTCCTTTAGAAGATTAAATTGTCTTTCCAACGATAGGTCGCAAGATACGATTGATCAATTAGTTCCGGAGATACACGAGATTTAGTATATTGCATGGTCGCCATTGCGAGGACGTCAAAATGTGCTTTCTTTCAAATTACGTAGAAACTAATAGATTTACGGCATACATTGTTCCGGCATTTCTTTTAGCAAATTAAATTACCTTTCCAACGATAGGATGAAAAGATTGACCGATTAGTTCCGGATATAATTGGGAAATAGTACATCGCACAGCAGTCATATTATGTTTTCTTCAGAATAAACCAAAACTAACAGATGTATGGCTTATATTGTTCAGGCATTTCTTTTACCAAATTAAATTATCTTTCCAACAATAGGTGGCACGATAAAATCGATCAATTAGTTGCGGAGATAGTAGAGATTTAGTACATCGCGTGGTGACCATTTTGATGACGTAATCACGGCTATACGTCGTCCACTTCCGGGAGTGTCTCCCGGAGAATTTGTAAACTACAACATGTGAGCAGCTTCCATGTACAATATGCAGCTTGTTGCCGGAACTGAAATGTTTTTGCACTAACAGCATGGACTGACTATACCGCTGTCGAAAATTACCAGTTTTTTGTTCTTGAACTTCGGAAAAAGGAATGAACACCACATTTTTGCTGTTTTTAGTGAGACTACACTCAACTAATACGATACGTTGCCTAGCCTCAATGAACGTCAACCTCTGGTATTCCTCGGCAGCAATTGTATCACGAACCTCCACAAGTCCCAGCTATAACGTACTAAGCGAAGCACTGGCCCGAACTTTATACCTAACTGATGGACTCGACCTAAAAGGCGCATGCGGTTCTGGTTAGAATCCAGGGTGGAACGAACTGTCTTTCCGGGGTTGGATAATGAGGAGTAGCCATAATTTGAAATATAAAAATAAAGAAACGGGGACATACCCACACAGGTCGCCGGCCGAGGCAAATGTTAACCCCCTACACCCAGGGAATACAATTACCACTACTAAACCCTCCTGCCAACACTGCGCTTGCACATCAAAGCACCATCAATTGAAACAACTGAATCTAGCCATGTGAATGAAACGTCATTATTTTCGTTCATTTAGGACTAAATAAATTCCCCTTGAACATTTAACATTTACTGCACAAAGTAGGCCATTCCATTAGGAAAGTTTAGACCTTTTCTGACAAGTTAAACGGAAAATAATTACTTTGACTATCCTTCAGTTACTACACTGTTCAACACTAGGCTAAGCTTTATGCAACAAATTAAAAAAAAACTCGTTCAAGGAAGAAGTGAGTTCATTTAAACTTTATGAATTCATCAATTATATTCAACAATCTCCCATTAGCAACATTTAATCAGCCAAAAAATAGAAAGAACTCACTTTAGGTTTGACTTTGGAAAACCCCCCATTCGAAATTGTTAAACATAATCCTTTCTAACGTAAGCTAGGACTAGCAATAAATTGCTACAAAGTGACTTTTATTTAATCTTAAATCATTACGGAAAAGTCTAAAATTATCAAGGTTTGGCTACCTTCCGTGAGAGTAATTTTTAATAGGCACATTTACCGATTAGTCTTAAAATAACAAAACAATTATTTACACAGGGGAAAAAAACATTGTAACATTAAAAAGAAAGTAAGAAAAAAATTATCGGTGTTCAAAGGATTTTTGTTGTGGAAAAATATCTGCTCTGACACCGAGAGAGGAGCAAAGAGGTGCACTTGTTCAAATATCCACAAGTGTCTCGGTCCCAGATACATGATTTTAGCTTTCACCATTTTATATCTACATCCTTAACAGACACAAACATGGACAAACGGACTAAAGGCAAAAGCAAGGTTTTTTTGTTTCATTTGTTTTTATTCATAATAAATCCATCAGTGATCACGTACATTAGCAATCATGTATATCCTTTTGCTAAAAAGTACCCTGACTTTCACAGCCGCATCTGCACTCGCCATTTTCGCAACACGGGTTCCAGCAATTAGGAAGACTGCATTCCACTTCCATTTCCGGTGTGCAGCCTTCTGAAAAGAAGGAGATAACAAGCCAATAAGATTGTAGCATTATAATGTAACAACCAATTTAATATTTTTTTTCTTGTAGGAAGCAAAAGCCACCATTGCATGTAGCGATTTTTAGATTTGGACACTCCTAATTGCTAAATTAACTACTGATTTCATTACCTACAACTGTAACAGACAATTTACAAATGATAACCTGTCCTGTCCAGTTTTAGCGAGTAGTTTTCTGGGGCCTTGTTGACTTTTAGTTTACAGTAACTATTAGGTAACTACTTATTCTGATTAAGATACTACTTTCTGATGAACACCCACAATTTGTGTTATACACTCTTGTGAGAAGAGACTTACCAAACGCATATAACAGAATTTAATGTTAAAATTAAAATTATGCCAACTAGTGGCAGCGATGTGAATCTTCCACGAGTAGATAGTCGGTTTCCAGGAAATAGGTCCAGGAAGTCTGCCGTTGCTGAACTGTACATTCGTTAATTAACGTATTAAACTAGTTCGCGATGGTTTTGAGCACCTACCAATCTGCCACAGGAACCTACCAGAAGTTACAGGTGCAATCACATTGTTTTCAGATGCTTCGACTTTTAGTGATTCAGATTCCAAGTTCTGTTTTTCGGTAGTAGTGTGCAAAGTTCAGCATTAACACAGCAGTTGCAAATAGGACTGTTATGTCCTAAATGCAGTATATATCACTTACCAGGCCTGAGTGTTAATCTCAGAGCTCAACAGTTGTTTTTCAAGCAATGGAGAATTCTTGAAAGGCTGTGCTGTTCATTATTGTAGTTACTTCGATGCGCGACTAAAAGTCATCCATACATTCGAGTGCATTCAACGAGATATTCTCCACTCTTTTCCTAGTTTAAAGTTAAAACCTTTGATCGTCGACTGTAGCAACTACAATTTTTTTTACATCCATTCAGTAACTTAGCATAACTATGCTTTGTTTATGCTACAAATAACAGCAACTGTACAAGCAATGACTGCCGCAGCGAGGCTAGTGTCTAGCGGCTCTTTATCAAGGACTCGCTATTGCACCTACCAAAGAATCACTAGGTGCACATAAAGGGGGGGGGGGAATGAGGCTTAATGGCGCGTCGACAGCTTGGTCATTAGCGCCAACCTCAGTCACAGTGCAGTGGTCCGGGTTGCCACTGCACCACACATTACAGAGATATTATTCAAACCCCTACCTAAATCTTGTCATACATCTGTACCTCCTGCAAAAATTGAAAAACACCGGACAGGAGGACAGACTTATCGCCCAATTGACGCACAATGTCATGCGGAAGATGGAAACGACGACGAAAACCATCAAGATGGCAACAATCAACAAGGAAGTGCCGGACCGTAAGTGGCCGCCGACACCAATAACATTCAGGAGGATCAACCCCCCGCAAAAGGAAACAGTGAGTAAGTCGAGTGTGACCAATGCGCAAACGGGCCAACACCACCTCCTCACGGCGACTGCGGCGACACGCCGAGTGCCATTCCTCAACAGTGCCTTTAATAGCTCGTAATTTATTGCCGTCCTGTCCATCCTCCGAGGCTTGCCGCAGCGAATAAATGTCAGGCATAATGACGTTTTGCCTGACGTTTATTAACTACCACAAAAACCACAAAATTGAGTAACTCTAAAATAGGCTATAGAGCCAAAGAGCAGATATGACCAAAGAACCAACTAATTACAGGGCCTACACTAACAAAATTGACGACATAAAATATCTTGCATTCAGCCTTCCTCACGGTTGTGATGTGGACGTAGGAAGTTTAAATCTGGAGTACAAATCTCCAGAAAAAAATCCCGAGAATTTAATAAATTAGTAATACACAACATAGGCTCAAAAAAAAAAATAACACATGAATGAACACATGAATGAAGGTCAGTTTAAAAGCTGAAAGAGGCGGAAAACGTTTCGACTTTCTGAAACTTGGCTACGCCACGTTTAATACTTCTCTGTATAATGTGTCTACCTCGCTTATGATGCCATGCTCCTTGCAGATACACGACGTCAGAAATCAAAACTTGTCTCACATCTTTCAAGTAGGAATGCTTCTTTAACAGCACGAGTTGAAAGAATTTTGGACGCATTTCCTTTTAAACGTACTTCCATTTTTTATGCTATTATGACTTAGTCATCTTATCTGAGGAGTGACGGGGAATTGAGGCTTAATGGCGTGCGGCTTATGTGGCCCACGGAATATCGGCCGTTTGGTTCTCAATCACTTTGGCCACGTTTTCTCTTTGGTTGTATCGGCCCCTTGGTGAATCACTGTTTGTCTGTCGATTCGTTGGGGTATGGCGGGTCTTGGGTATCTTCCCAATGATCAGACCCCATTCTATATCGGGCTGCCAAAATTGATCAATCCTAGTAAATGTGCAGACATGAAGCCTGGGTATAAGCCCCCCAGCACAGATGCACCTTCCGTAATAGTGTTTTTCAGCTCAGGACCTCAAGTATTGGCCTCAGCATCCTTGACGACCACACGCTCAAATTCCACTTTCAAGTGGATCACATCTTTTTCAAAGCCTTTCAAAAAGATCACATTGTCACCTGTCACATCCTTAAGAATCCCCAATCGCCAGTATCTTTTGTTTTGTTCCCTTCCTTATCACAGGTCGTGATCTCCATGTGCATTGGTGGCTTCTCATGTGGCAACACCCGACATTTCCGTTTCATGACCTTCCCGTGACCTTCCCATCCCAGCCTCTGTTCACCAACAATTTCAAGTCACAGCTGGACCGCTTTCTAGGTATTTGGGTTTGGGATGGGGGTTCATGAGTGCTTGTGTTTTATACCGTGTTTCTCCGTTATATTCCTAACATCACATCAAGTTAGGAGTGTTAGTATCCTCTCCTTCTACCCATTACCGTGCACAAAGGCTGAGCATAAAAGTTGATTCAGGTACTAGTCTAGAACTTCTTCATTTGGTCGACATTAAATTTAGGTAAAACCAATCCATCTACTCTGGAAGTCTTGATAGGGCTTTTAAAATAGCCGATATAGGTTTACAGGCTTTGTCTCGTGTCATTCATTGTGCTCAAAATTGCGTATTAGATACCAACCTACACTGTGTGAATTCAACAGTATCGCGAACTACGACATCTTTGGATAGACTAACAGGAACTGTTAATTCCAGTTATCAACAATATCGAAGCTGGAGTGGAAAAAACCTACTCATCTCTTAGAATCAAAACCCAAAGCTTTGAACACAATTAGAAAAAAACAAAAAACAAGACAGCCCATATTGGGGTGAATTTTCTTAAATCTAGCTTTTTCCCCAGTCTGGATGCATATAACAACCGGATGCCGACTGGAACGTGAGCCTTGAAGCAGAATCACATCAAGAACAAGAATCTTGACTGGCATCTTACACAATTTACTTCTACACTTCCGGCTAAAACAACCATGTCTGTCATATGTCATACGGAAGACGTTTATAAACATCCTTCCCGAATCTTACAAACCTACTTACACAATTACTGAAACTTCACAAACAGAATGTTTCCCAGAAGGATTGTCTAAACCATAATGTGTAAAAGTTGTTGAGTTGAATGAATAGTAAAATCGGGATGAAATAATTTGCCACGTATCACGCTGAATCATGGCGAACATCTGACATTAACAAGACCTAATGAGAATAACTAAGAATAGTTACTTACCATTTGCGCCTTGTTGCGGCATAGCATCCACTTCATAAAAAGCCATCATTATAACAAACATTCCAACGATGAAGAGCAAACAAAGTTTTGGTGAACTCATTGCTGAAAAAACACAAGGGAGAAATTTAATAAGTTGAGCAGTCAAATAAAATAGTTTTGCGTTTTGGAAAACAAACTTTAAGTTGCGTAGCATTTCTTTAATTTAAAAGACATGTCATTAAGTTATTGTGTGAGCGAACTACAAATATTTGTTGTGAGAGAATCCCGATTTGTAGTGACGAGTTTTGGTGAACTCACTGCTGCAAAATCAGAAGGGAAAAATTTAATAAATTAAGCAGTCGAATAAGATAACTGTATGTTTTGAGTAAACAAATTATAAACTTCATTGCTATCTTTAATTTTAAAGACGTCTCATTACGTTATTGTGCGAGTGAACTACACATATTTGTTGTGAGCGGACGCCGATGTGCAACAACGAGTTCTGGTAAACTCACTGTTGCAAAACCTCAAGGGAAACTCTAATAAGTTATTTGCGTTTTAAGTAAGCATTTCTATAATTTTAAAGACATGTCATTAAGTTACCGTGCAAGTGAACTACACATTTGCTGTAAGAGGATTCCGATTTGCGGCGATGAGTTTCTGTGAACTCACTACTACAAAATCACAAGGAGAAATTTAATAAATTAAGCAGTCGAAGAAGTTAGTTTTGTGTTTTCAGCAAACACACTATAAGTTTTGCAGCATTCTTTAATTTTACAGGGTGGTCCACAAAAAAACTGACGACCCACAATTTTTTAAGTCGAACTTTTTTAATTAGCACCCGTCATAACCAGGAGCGGACAGAAATCTTCCCGTTGCATTAGTTTCGATTTCTGTCCTCTCCTGGTTCTAAAGGGTTGCTAACTAGAAAAGTTGGAATTCAGAAAATTTTGGGTCGTCAATTTTTTGTGGACACACATGTCATTAAGTTATCGTGCGAGTGAACTACAAATGTTTGTGGCGAGCGAATCCCGATTTGCAGTGATGAGTTTTGTGGGACTCACTGCTGCAAAATCACAATGGAGAAATTTATTAAATTAAGCAGTCGAATCAGTTGGTTTTGCGTTTTGAGTACACAAACTATAGGTTTCCTAGCATTTTTATTTTTATTTTTAGGTAGTGAAATGCACATATTTTTTGTGAGCGGATACAGTTTTGCAGCGATGAGTTTTGGTGAACTCACTGCTGCAAAACACAAAGCGGAAATTTAATAAATTAAAGCAACATCCCGCTTGCCTTACAACAGCCTGCCTTTCCAACTTTCCGCCTGCCTTATAACAGCCGCCGATCGCACGCGCCGATCGCATCCGCCATGTTACCATCGCCAAGGTCAACTGAGATAGTAGCTGCATTCCTCGTAGCGAAGAACGCAGATACTGTCTCAGTTGCCATTGCGCGTAATAGACGAACCAGTATGAACGCATTAATTGTGTCGTCACAAACCGGTATGATTTTCGTATTTTAAAATGGCACTTTATAATTTTTTAGGCTAGTATCTTATAATTTTTCTTCAGCGATCTATTGATATAAATAATTTTATACCACGGCTGTGACGTCACGCTAACTCAACGCCATGCTAAATTTCCGTTGGTTAAATCCCGTTAACCAACACCGGAAGTGTGCGTCATCGCAAAAAGTATGGGTTATCAAGTTACCTCATACTTTTGCCGATAACTAACACTTTTGCCAATAACCCACACTTTTGACACTTCCGGATCACGCGACTGGGAACACACACCAACGACCAAATTACATCGTGAAAAGAAAAACGTAACGCAATAAAAACGCACAAAACTTAATTACTTAAAAGCAATGAAATCCCATCCCTGCAAACTCTTATACGTCTGGCCAATATCTAAGCCATTCACGCTGCGTTAAATCCCCCCTACCCCTCCCTCCGCAAACTAAAATGCAATGACCTTCATTCATATCGCTACCCTATTACCTAGTTTTTAAACAATTCTCAAATTACAAACACTCAAAATGAATTACATACCTTCCCAGAATGTCATTCTATCCCTGCAGCCTTTTATCGAAGTTCTATCACTCCGAAAAGCTTCGAAAACACAAGCGACCTGGCTAGCGTGAAATACGGCGAAACGACGCTGCCCAATCCCCCACAAACGGACGCAAACGACGACTCGTCTTCCAACCACTCCACCCTCAGTAAACTAAAATGAAATGACCTTTCACAAAACACAAACACGTTTTAATTAAATACGAGTTAGCTTGACGTCCCAACCTTGATATAAATATGTTATTTATTAAAGAACTAT
>JAHWFP010063862.1:0-23261 GCA_023313725.1 Lithobius niger
TGTTACAAAGTTCTTTAATACACTACATTTAGCAACTTCTTAACATCTCTTTTCGAAAATGAAAACACATTAAATACATACCGTTACATTGTTTTTACAAATCTACTGCTTGTTGTCGAGCGGAAGTGAAGTTGAGCAAATTTCCACCCACTGCTGGTGCAGCAGAACAACATTCATTGCGTTCATATCTTCAATTACAAGAATGGGACGGCAGTCATTTGGAGCCTGAAATACAGGGTTGGGGTATAGGAACAAAGGAGTTGCCCCCATCCATACACTTTCTTCTCCAGCACTAGATCACCTTATCAATATGATTTGCTGAAATTGTACAATGGATTGTTCCAAGCACTGTGGCTGTAAAAAAGCTGGTTTAATATGTTCAAAGCTCTGTGAAAGCTCTCACGGGTTAACATGCAAGGATTCTTCGCATGTATCGAAAACAATTGCAGATGTTGACGATCCGGAAGATGTTGGTGATATTACATTTTCTGAGAGTGTGCAGTGTTTTTCATTAGCAGCTGACATCAGTGAGGTTGGAATTCAGGAAAGTATTTCTGAAACAGATGGTGCTAACACCTGTTATTCCAAGAAACCCTCAATAAGTCAACATCTATCAGAAAATGACAATCTATTAGTGAATGGTTTGGTGTGCATAAAACCTACGAAATTCCTTCAAAAGTAAATGCACCGTGTAGATTTGGCATGATGACTTATCAAACTAAAATGCCATTCGACAAAACGGTGTTCCAAATTACTCACGTTTTTACAAATCTACCTTATATAGGATATACTATTTGTGAAGTTCTTTAGTTGGTTTTAGTGTTTTCAGCACCTACATTGATTAAAACGGTGAATTTCTAATTGAAGCGCAACAATTCACTCTGTAACTTGTCAATATAACCACGTTAGTTTAAGTTGATGGCGTTCAAACATAGGATATAAAATGTTTGCATTTTAGATTGTATTGTGTATCCGAATGTATGCGTATTTTTAAAAGGAAGATGTGTCAGAAAGTTGCTTAATATAATGTAAAAAAAATGCATAGATTCGGCTGTACAGTTAAAAAGCGCAAAAACGGCCGCCGTTTTAGATTGCATTGTATAGCCGAATCTATGAATTTTTTGAAAGGAAGATGTGTTAGAGATTTACTTAATGCAGTGCATTACGAAACTTTGTAGCACATCCTCCTTTCAAAAAATACATAGATTCAGCTATACGGTGAAAAAAAAAAACAAATGGCCACCATTTTCCGTTATAGACGAATCTATACAATTTGTTTTAAAGGAATATATGTTGGAAAATTGCTTAATACAGTGTATTAATCAACTTTGTAACACATCTTCTTTTCAAAAAATGCATAGATTCAGCTATACGGTAAAAAAAGGCCAAAAACCGGCCGCCATTTTTCATTTTTGATTGCATTGTGTAGCCGAATCTAGGAATTTTTTGAAAGGAAGATGTGTTACAAATTTGCGTAATATATTGTACTAGTTGTGCCCGTGCGCATCCCCCACCCACCCCACCCGTATGATTCCCCCCCCCCCTCCTGTCTCACCCCGTTGCACCCCATTCCTAATATCTCTTCTTAATATCTCTCCGCCACCCTCCGGCACCTCACTTAATCCTTTGAAACAATTCACCTCGGTACCGTGCATGGCGACATTGTTGGAAGCAACGATTGTTGCATATCACTCAAAAACAATTCAACTTCTTTCTGGAAGTGAACATTTAGGAAATAAATGCGCCTTTCCATCAGGCTGCCAATTTCGAGGCCCCCACCAATCGTCGTTTGGTTTAAAGTTGTCTGGTTTAGTAGACACGGGTTATTTTTTTTTTTTTTTAGCTCAAACGCCGACAATGGCACAGTTCACGCGACTAACACTTTGTTGGCGGCTTTGGCACCACAACAATACCAAAAAACGAACCCAAAAACGGTGCGGCTGGTCTGGTAAGTGGCGCCATCTCTTCGAAGACTTTGGTAAAAGTGTTATAACCCGAATTTGTAATCCAAGGCCGTCAATAGACGGCGACATGGCAGGTTTGCTAAGTGGTGCCATCTGTTCGAAGACGTTGGAAAAGTGTCCCAACCCGAATTTGAAGGCGAATCCCGTTAACACATGGCACTACAGGGTGGGGTCCTTGATTGTACGACGGAATGGCGTGGCCGGTGATTTGGCCGCCTGCTGCCTATTATATATGTAGATTAAGCAACTTTCTAACACTCTTTCTTTTTGTTAAGACGTACCAAATTGGCCGTCGCCATTAGGTATTTGTGTGACAGTTTGTGTGACAACAGGGCTAATGACCATGTGTTGGAATTCCCAGTTCCTGGTGTTTTTGTTGTGTGCAAACTTGGGACTGGTGACAACCCTGTTAGCCCGGATATGGTGGATGGTGTGCAACTCGGTAACGGAAGATGCTGAAGAGTAGTTCCCTTGGTTACCGAGATTTGTAACAGCCGTGAGGGCTGCCAAAATCCTCACTTCGACTGGCGCTAGGCCAGGAACAACCTCACCATTTTGGTCCATTTATTTTGAAATGTTTTTGTGAATTTTGTAAGCCGTTTGCCTTGCATTAAATGTGAGTTGTGTTTAGAAACGTATTTGCGTTTTACGTTAAAATGGTAGTAGATCGGTTCACTTAAATTAGCCTCAACAAGTGGTATTCAGAGCGTTTTTTTCGTGATAACGCAAATATGGCAAATTTAAACCTAACGTTCCTTCGAAATTTTAACCCTCTCGTATGCAGTCATGCTCGTATGCAGTTTCAAGACAGCAGCGACTTACTTCACAACGACTGACGGAGGATGAAGCCATGCAAGAACGTCAAGGTAAACCAACGAGGATACAAGACGGCAATTTCAAGATGTTTCCTGGTTTCTTCAAAATAACGGCAAGTATACGTTAAGTGCAGTCGGAGTCATACCAAACAGTTAATGGTATTTAAAAGTCAGTGTTTATACATTGAAAAATCGTAGTAATTCCGCCAGAAATAATTTAAAGGGATTGCAGTAGAAATAGTTGACATAGGACAGTGTACCTAGAAAGAAAGAAAACTCGTAAATCCTAAGAAGTGTACAGTGATATTATGTAAAAATGGCAGATTTAAGTCAAAAGATGAATAATCTTTCAAATATCCAGTTATTAGACGCAAAAATTTCGCATCCTGGTCATGTCGTGTAGAAGCGCTCCTAAAGCAACAAGGCATTTGGGGTTTAGTCATGACAGGAAAAGCAAAACCAACCGATGATAAAGAGTTAGCCAAATGGGAATTAGCAAATGAAAAAGCAACGGGGTTGATAAATTTAAGTGTCGATCTGTTAAAAATTCAAATTCCTAGAAACGTGACAGAAGCGTATATGATTTGGCAACACTTGAAGAATAGGTACGAGCCCTCAAATGTGTTACGTTATCTAGCGTTAAGAAGAAAGCTGCACGATTTTTGTAAAACTGACGACATGTCCGTAGCTGAATTTCTAGGACGAATTGGTGCATTATTTCAAAGTATAGCCGATACTGGAAAAATAATCGATGATGAAGAAAAAGCATGCTATATAATTCTAGGCTTACCTGCAAGTTATGATAATTTAGTCACGAGTTACTTGGCACCCCTTAAGAAGACTGATAGCCTAAAGTCTGAGGATATTGAACATTTATTGATCATGCATGAGTCGAAAGAAATTGCGTATACCCATGCTAAACCTGTTTCAGAGTCGACGTACTTCACGACACCAAAGACGCCACAAGTACAAGGCGGCGTATCATGCTATAGAAGCGGCGGCGCCGGGCACAAAACTCCAGCCTACGGCACCCATGCCCCCCCCCCCCCCAAGAGCAATTTCGTGGAGGGGGACGTGCCCGTGGACGTTCTAGATGGCGTGGATCGCGACGGAATGCTAGCCGTCAAACGCCAGAAAGTAAGGCAAATATTGCGTGCTTCACGTACACGAAGTTTGTTGGAATAAAAGCATACGCAGCTAAGACAGGTTTCAATCTTAAGAATGCACTTATTATAGACTCGGGAACAGTCCGTCATTGCGTAAGAAATGAAAATTGGTTTCATACTAAATACGAAATACCAGTTGAAAACGTAAAATGTGCAACCAAAGCAACTACAGTGTCAACAAAAATAGAAGGTATCGTAAAAATAAGTTCAAATGGTATAAATTTATCAATGCAGAAAACACTGTTTTTACCTGAATTTGACGTGAATCTCTTTTCTGTGGGACAGGCAATGAGATCAGGGTTAAGAATTACCTTTGACAATGATGTGTGTGAAATAATCCATAAGCAATCAGGCAAACTTGTAGCAACTGCTCAGTATATTGCAGGTTTATTTGTCATTAGCAATCCAAAAATTGTAAGCAACCCAGAAGTAGGGATAAATGCTCCAAACAACGTTTTATCTCTGGAAAATGACAGTTACATTAAAATAAACCAAACTAGTGTTAACGCCAGTTAAGCAAGAAATTAAAATGCATGAAGATTTCCGTACCACAACTAACCAAGACCAAGAGTTAAATCAAGGTCAGGTGCGAGTTTTTTCAAAAATCCAGAATAAGCAAGAAAAACTGCCTGAAAATTGCCAAAATAATTCTCAAATGAATAAGCAAACCGAATTATGGCATAAAAGATTTATGCACGTCTCCCCGCTCACCTTGAAAAAAATTGCAAAGTCAAGAGCACTAAGAGGTTTTTCTAGGCAATCAGCCATTAAGCCAAAAAATAACGCATGTTCTGCTTGTCTCCAAGGAAATAGCAAAACAAAGCCATTTAAGACTGTTGCATCCAATCCTATTGTTGAAAGGCTTAGTTTAGTGTACTCTGACGTAGTCGGTCCCTTTCCGACGCCAACAATGGCAGGTTCCCGTTACTTCGTTACATTCATTGATTGTAGAAGTCGTTTTGTGCAAGTTGCGTTCATGAAATCAAAAGATCAAGTTTTTGATAAATTCGTTGAATATAAATTAAAAGCTGACGCTGCCACAGGGTGTAAAATTAAGACCTTCATGTCCGATCATGGGACAGAGTATCAGAACTCCAAGATGGCGAATTCATGCTTCAAAATGGCATTAAGCATCAGTTTTCACCACCCTACTCAGCGTCCAGCAATGGAATTTCGGAACGGCTCAACTTGACAATCATGAACCTTGTTAGGGCAACGTTAGTGCAAGCAAAACTTCCCACAAAGTTTTGGGGAGAAATGGTGAACACAGCAGTATTCATTCGTAATCATTGCACAAATGTCAGAAATCGTAATAAAACTCCTAGGCAAATATGGAAAAATACGAAAGTTAAGCCAACCGTAAAATATTTTAAAGCAATCGGTTGTTTGTGTTTTGCTTTAAAACCGCCACTAAAAAGATCAAAACTCGATGCAAGAGGAGTACCGTATAATGCTTGGCTATGACCAACAATCACGTGCATACAGACTCTATGACATTGATAACAGCAAGGTAATAGTAAGCAGAAACGTTGATTTTCAAGAGGAAGTGCTAGGTGCATCAAGACTGTTCAAAAACAATGTAGAAAAATGCGGTATTGATTTAGACTCGATCATTGTTGATCTTTCCTACAATCCAACGTCTGTAGAGGATGAGGCTGGTCAGGTCGCACCACTCAATGCAAGCCCAGGCAATGAAGCTCCAGGAAGTTTAGCAGCGACCCCCATTCAAGTCCATCGGCCCCAAACTCCAGTGACTGGACATAAGCCTAGGACTCCACTGACTGTACAGCAGACCCCAAGGCAGCACACTCCGATGGAACGGCCAGTACCTACACCTGCTAAAGTACCAGAAGCAAGAATTACAAGAGCCAGAGCTATAGTCTGTTCCACATTATGCTTGCAGAAAACTAACTGTTTGATACCATGTTTCCTTGCATAAGGGTGCAAAGACATGTGGATATCACAATTGCAGACTCTACACAGTTACTGTTAGAGTCTACGAGTGGGATATTAACATGTTTTTGCGCTCGTAATGGAAGAAAACGTGGCGTCATACCAGTTAGTTTTCTGAAAACATAATCTGGAACAGACTATAGACGTGAAGGCGTAACCATACCTGAATTAAGCTACGGAACTTCGTCAGAGGGGGAGATTCACAGTAATGCAGCTGTTGCCGACGTTCCTCAGCAAGAGCCCACTGAAGAAGATGACTATATTCTCTCATTGTGTGCTATCCCGAACGAGCCGAAAAATGTTAAAGAAGCCATGTCCAGCCCAGATGCGAATCAATGGCGTATTGCTATGATGAATATGGTTCGCTTATAGCAAACGGGACTTGGGAACTCGTCGACCTCCCTCCAGGTGCCCGCACTATAGGAAGCAAGTGGGTACTGAAAATTAAAAGACGGAGACAGGCGAAGTGGAACGCTATAAAGCAAGGCTAGTGGCCCAAGGATTTGACCAAAAATATGGTACTGAATATTACGAAACTTACTCACCAACCGCGGGACTACCTACCGTACGCCTGCTCTTAGCTGTAGCAGTCCAGAACAATTATTTCGTGGACCAATTCGACGTTAAATCTGCATACTTGAACGGCTACTTGGGAGACGGAGAAGAGATTTATATGGCCCAGCCAGAAGGTTTTAAAGAGCCTGGACATGAAGACAAAGTTTGCAAAATAATACGCAGTCTCTACGGGCTCAAACAATCCGGACGACGATGGAGTATTCGTTTCGCCGAACAAATGATTAAGCACGGCATGAAACGTTGTCGTTCAGACGCCTGCGTTATCTACGTGCGTCAAGGAAAAGAACTTATAATTTTCATCGTTTATGTCGATGACGTAGCTGCAATCACATCAAGTCACAAGATGCGGCAAAACTAGATTTGACAAGATTATGTCAAAACTTCAAGTTTTGACATAAGGCCTTTAGGCCCTATAAACTTTATGCTTGGGATCAAGTTTTCAAAAACTTCTGATGGGGCAATGCTGCTTAACCAAACCACGTACATAAACAAGATTCTGGCTAAGTTTGGCATGCAAGATTGTGTTCCTGTCACGACCCCAATCGTTACTGCAGGTCAACAAACAAACGAGGGCACTGAATGCCCAAACAAAATACCACTAAGGGAATTAGTGGGTTCGCTTTCATATATAGCGAATGGCAAACGACCTGACATAGCGTATGCTGTGAATAACCTCGCTCAGCGTGCGTCTGCTCCCACGCGAGAAGACTGGTTGGCTGGCAAGAGGATTCTTCGTTACCTTCAAGGTACGAAAGACCAGAGCCTCGTGATGCGTCCCGACCATACAGGCCTGAAAATTTTCACAGATGCGAGCCATGCAAGCGACCCTGCCACAAGGAGGTTTACCACAGGAGTTCTAGCAACATATGGAAATGTTCCCTTCTTATGGAGGTCCAACCTGCAAAGAACCGTTTCGCTTTCCACCATGGAAAGCGAATATAAAGCCATTTCGCAAGGTGTCCAAGAGTGCCTTTGGACGCGTGAACTTTTGTTGGAAACTGGTATAATTGGTCTTGAAGACAAGAAGCCAGTTACCTTGTGCACCGACTCACAGAGTGCACGGTCTCACGCCGTTAGCTACGTAGAGAAGGGTCGCACCAAACATATAGATATTATCTATCACCATGTGCGCGAGAAAATTGAGGACAAAAGTGTCAACATTGAATATGTGCCGACGAAGATGAACCCTTCTGACATACTGACAAAACCACAGTCGGGAGTCAGACACAACTTTTTGTCTAATTTAATGTGTGTTTCTTGTTGCAGATAATAGCCCTGTTTTCAGGGGGGATTTGTTAAGACGTACCAAATTGGCCGTCGCCATTAGGTATTTGTGTGACAGTTTGTGTGACAACAGGGCTAATGACCATGTGTTGGAATTCCCAGTTCCTGGTGTTTTTGTACACCAAAATCCTCACTTCGACTGGCGCTAGGCCAGGAACAACATCACCATTTTGATCCATTTATTTTGAAATGTTTTTGTGAATTTTGTAAGCCGTTTGCCTTGCATTAAATGTGAGTTGTGTTTAGAAACGTGTTTGCGTTTATACGTTAAAATGGTAGTAGATCGGTTCACTTAAATTAGCCTCAACACTTTTTAAAAATGAATAGATTCGGCTATACAGTCAAAAAACGTAAAAATGGTTGTCATTTTCCATATTAGATTGCATTGTGTAGCAAAATCTAAACCCTTTTTAAAAGGAATATGTGTTAGAAAGTTGCTTAATCCAGTGTATTAAGCAACTTTGTAACACATCTTCCTTTCAAAAAATGCGTAGATTCGATGATCCCATCAAAAAATGCAAAAGTTTACAATAGTATCTGGAACATATCTACCAAGTTTCATCTCCTTTTTCTCGTTAACGAGTTACATTCCAAACTTTAAAACACCGATCGCCTGCGTGAGGTATTATTAGCTCGGAAATGCAAAGAGTTCGAGAAAAATCTGTACTAAACTAAGCTCGAGTAGTATTTGACACAGCCAGGGCGACTAAGGCGAGAATTTGCGTTTTCTTTCTGCAAAAACGAGCTTACACTGTAAATACCACAATTGGCCTTTCTACTTCCGTAGTCATATAAATCAAAGCTTTAGGCTTACTTGTCGCTGAATGGTCACCGGTAAACATACCACAAATCTATACAGTATAGCTGACGGGAAGCACTTTGATTTCATTCTTTACACCCTATTAAGGCAAAGACATCACTGTCGTCAATCGTCGGTTTTGTATGGAAACACGAAGCTGCTTCACGTCAGGATTCATGCGTTACGATTAACTTCGTGAATGAGTGGCCAAAAAAATGGTGTTAAGCCTACTTAATACGAAACACCAATACTGAAGCAAAGAAAATTGCAGGTTGGACGAGTGAAGCATAACGGAGACCAAATTGCAAAATGTCAATTGGTTGGTTGACTGCTTTTTTTGTAGTCTGGGTGGATACCAAGCGGAAAGTCAGATAGAATGAAATTTGTCACATCATGTGAAAGACCCAAGAGTATAGTTAAGCTCCAATTTACTACAAATTGATGAATTTTAATACAAGAATACGCTCTGTCAAATTCATTGATCGAACATTCAACATCGTAAATTTGGAATCACGAATAGTTAAGGAATTCCCACGAAGCATACACCGTGCTGCAGGTAATCAGGTAATCGTAAAAAAAAGCAAATTAAAACATCGTTGCTCCTGTATAGCTGACAATTTTTTGATGTAACTCAACGAAATACTAACAACATGCACTGCCACCACAGCGTACCAACATAGAACGGCAGACAATCGGAAGAAAAAAAACAAAAGGATTCCTTTAACAATACACATTCGTTTAATTTGAAATTGATTTCTTGCAGGAACTCCTTCGACATGGCGACCAAAGTGAAACTGGACGGAAAGCCAATCTGCTTGAGACTGGTAAAATAAATACAGATGCAACCCTATTTACGTTGCTTTTTGGACTTATATGTCAGACTGCCTGACACTCCCATATTTCCATATTTCCCGATCAGGCAGTCTTACATATAAGTCCAAAAGGCAACGTAAATAGATTTTCATCTGTATTTATTTTTTGGCGATCAAAGTAGCAGTTACACTAGCGCTTAGATACTCATATTTGAAATGTCAAATCGTAGTAGCAAGACGAAGCAGTTCACATAAATCAAAAGTAATAGCAGACGACGTGTTTATAACACAATACGCAGTATCATTTGAAGCACTCAGAACTTGATAACATTCTGGTCTGGTCATACAACTCGACTGTTTTCGTTCCCTTTCAGTATTGCATAACTCATTTTAAAGCTGTTAAATGCATCTGTGTAGGCTTGTGAATAACGTTGATTGATATTTGCCGAATTAATAATAATAATAATAAGTTTGTTGCAAACGCAACCGGAATGGCAAAGACCTGGTGGTCACTAACTGCCATCCGAAGTTAAAACAAAAAAAAAAATTTAATTACAAAAGTTGAAGTTTTTAAAAGTTTAAAACGAAGATGATAGCCCGGTTGTAGAAGAAAGGTAGATGGTGTTGGGTTGGAATCACGAATGCCTTACGACCAAGGTTAGACCTACCAGGGACACAACGGTCCCCGATGGCATTGCTAAACGTGAGGGATAAGTGAAGGGAAAAGCCGTATCATCGTCAATGTGTCTAAAATATATAAAAAAAAAAAAAAAAAAAAAACGCATCGCAGTTAAAACTTGACCTAACCCAATTGTCAATCTTAATATAATAATAACAAACATTTATTGGCTCGTATAAGGGCGAAAAGGAAAAGCAATGGCTCGTTGGAGGACGTTAATTGTAAAACGACATTAGAAAGTGAGGATGAGAGTGGAGATTTTAAAAGGTGAGGATGAAGGTAGTGGTTTAAGGAAAAGCTGGGCAATGTTCGGGGCGAAGAGGAAGCGGCTGAGATTACACTTGGTTAGTTTATTTTTAAATGAAAGAAGTGATGGGGCAGAGTCAGTTTCGTCATTTAGGGAATTCCACACAGGTATAACTCGCAGGGCGAAAAAAGATTTTCGCATGTTGGTGTGAAATCTCTGAAGAACTAACTTAAGACAATTTCCCCTGGTCTTAGCAACAGAACTTAGTTCGAATAATGGAAGGTCGATAGGGAGCAAAGAGTGCAAAAATCAATAAAAAGGTCCGCCTTAAGGCATCGGCACGCAAGGGTATCCAGTTCGAGGATTTTAAGATGATGGTAGTACTCCATGTTTTGCATGCCCGGGAGTGATTTGGCATATTTCCTTTGTACTCAATCCTGTCAATATCCTTGAGGAGATGAGGAGACCAAACCTGGCTAGCGTACTCAAGTAATGGACGGACGTAGACCTTAAATGCGCGAAGCCTGGTATGAAGATTCCCCGAATTGAAACAGCGACGCACCATGTAGGTTCTACGGCTGGCCGCAGTGGCGATAATGTTGCAGTGTGTGGTGAACTTTAAGCCGGGCTGGAACCAAACACCCAGATCCCGGAAGTTGTCAAACGTTTCATTAAGAATCTCATCACCCAGGTAGAAGGTATGGGGGACACGACTTCTACCCAAAGCAAAACTATGACATTTCTCGGATAATAGGCGGAGCTGCCAAGTGACGGACCAATCATGGACTGAATCGATACTTCTTTGTAAAATTAAATCATCGTCAGGTGAGATAAGTGGAGCGTGGAGTTTTAAGTCGTCGGCAAATTTTTCTTGGGAGACCGCAGTTTCAGGACATTAGAGGTCATTCAGAAACAGAAGAAGTAGTAGTGGTCCCAAAACAGAACCCTGTGGCACACCACTAATGACAGACGAAGGTGGGGAAAACTCACCCGCAACAATCACACTTTGGGTGCGACCCATAATGAAAGCCAAGATCCATGGTAGAAGCCCACCATTAAATCCTGCAGACCGCAGTTAAGTAGTAGTTTGGAATGCACCACAGATTCAAACGCCTCTTTGAAATCAAAGAGGATGACTTGAGTGCAAATACCGACATCAAGGGCCTCGAGTGCAAGAAAAAGGTGGTGGACCGCAGATCTTCCTGGCAGAAAACCAAATTGGTCATTTAGAAGTATGTTGTGCTTATTAATGTGAAGCATCATTTCGTTTCGAATGAGGGATTCCATGATTTTACAAGGGAACTAGTAAGGGAAATTGGGCGGTAATTTTGTGGTTTGGTAGCATTACCCTTTTTAAAGATAGGTACCACAATCGTTGTGGACCAATCAGTAGGCAAAATTCTAGTTTTAAAAGAAAGGGAAAAAATCTGTTGCAAGGCGGGAGCCACATGATCACCAATTTGATGGTAAAAAAAGGATGAGAAACCATCAGGGCCAATGGAATGACAGTTTAAGGCGGCGAAGTGCAGCCCGGACTTGGGCCAGCGTGAAAACCACACCAGAACAGCAACATGTGGGTGATGTTAACAGTTTCCCATGGGTGGCATGGTGCGAGAAGATTTAGACTTAAGACGGTAGAAGCGGAAGAGAGCCGCGAGATTGCCTTCATTCAGTATTTTTGTTTTGAGATCGGTGAAAAGCTTGGTTACACAAACCGAATATGATTTCTTGAGTAAGTATGTTGGTTTGCTGGTGACCGATTATCACGGAGTTTGTGCCAGGCAACGAGTTTTTTCCTCCTAAGGTCAGACAACTCCTTCGACGTAATAGAGAGTGGTTCAGTCGATTACGATGAAATATCGAGGCTTTTGTGCAGATGTGGTAAGTTTACGGATCACATTTAAGAAATGATTGCAAGAAGACTGCATATCTGCATAGCCTGCGAGTTCAGCTCTCCAGTTAAGTTGGTCCAAAAGTTTTGTCAGAAGTGTTAAATTGATAACCGTTTTTTTTTCACGTTTCGTTGAGACAGATAGCCTCTGGTGAAGCATGAAGGAGACCATATTATGGTCACTGGTCCCCAGCCCCTCAGGGACCCTTACACCGAAGACTGCACGGTCGTCGTCAGTTAAGATCATATCGAGTATGTTGTGCTGACGAGTAGGCTTAGTAACCAGCTGAAAAAACCACAGTCGGTAATGATTTCAAGGAAAGCATCCTGGACACGATTATTTGAGGAAAATGAGTTCCAGTTGACAGTTGAGAGATTTAGATCTCCAAGTACAATGTTGGTATAATCTGGTTTCATTGCAGATTTAATAAAGAATGCTGTTTTCGTCACCGAATCCTCGACGTAGCCATTTGGAATATAGCACAAAATAAAATTTAGTTTGGACAAAGGAAGTGTGACGGATAGTGACTCGACGCCACTAGTGAAGTCAGCAAAAGCAAGGTTTGATCCCCTGCGAAAGACAACTGCGACAACATGGGTGTCCCTATCACGACGAAAAATCTCGAAATGGAGATAATTTAAAAGCAATGCATCAGGTATAAGATCGTTCAGCCAGGTCTCAGTAATAAAGAAAAGATCAAACGAATTGTGGGAAAGTAGAAAGTGGAAGACCTGCAATTTTGCTAACAGACTACGTGCATTTAAAAGGAGGCAGGCCAAGTTTCGTGGAACAGGCGGTGAAGTAGAGGGAAATGACAAAGCTCTGGTGATGATTCTCGGTGTTGACAGTGGTGAAGGGGAAGAAACATAAGAGCATGGGGAAGCATTTTGCCCGGTAAAGGTCCCATTTAATGAGATTAGTTTTCTGGCGAAATCATGTCTTGCAGCATCATCCAGCATTGGAAAGGACGAATATGATTTCGTCAGACAGAGTCTTCTTTCCAAGATAGGTGAGATGGACACCATCTCTGGCCATCAAGTTCCTATAGGACAAAAGGAGATGGTCGATAGAAAAAAAGTTCATATTTTCCTAGACACATCGTGCACGAAGGAGAGTGTTTACTGGACGACTCGTTTATCTTCTTCGGAGTTTAGATTGTTGAAACGGGGAAACAGGGCAACGAAGGATCTTAGACCTGAAGTGCGGTGTTGGATAGGAGGTCAACGGTCTAATGAGGGTGGTCGCATGTGATGTCGTTAGTTCCGGCGCAAACCACAATGCGGGCATCTGGTTCGGCGTTTTGTAGAATATACGGGATCATGGTAATTTGTTGTACTTGACGGCCCGGAAATGTCCAGGTTGTCAACTTGGGGTCATTGTTACTGTGTAGTTCCCGTGTATTGGAGTCGCCAATAATAATAATTTGTTTTTCATTTTTCCATCGATTAACAGAGGACTGGATAAGTGATGGAGCATTTACAGGATTGAACTGATTTAAACGTGCAATGGTTTAAGAATATTGAGAAGGACAGACATATAGGCATGATCATCCCTCAATGGGGCTGCATTTCTCACACTGGCTTGAAGTTGGGGATTCTGGTTTGGATGTTTTGGACGGCGCACTGTAATGTTGGGACAAAGGGGGGGGGGTGGTCGGATTCTTTTCTTTAAGTTCCCGAATCATCATCTAAAATATGGTCGAGTGTATCCACTGGATAGATAATTCCCCGTGTTGTTGTCGAACAACACTGGTACTGCATTGTCACTTTATCCACATGCGATGATAACACGTTCGTATTTCCACCGTCATCCAGTGATACTATGATACTGATAATAAAATTATTTTTCCATCTTCGATCCTCGTAGCTTTTGCTTCTGTGGTGTCATTTTTTCTAACACTATCATTGTCAAGTTTATTTGTTTCCTTAAGGCTTTTGCAGATGTCGGCAAGCATAGCATAGCTAAGATTTAGGAACATTTCTTCGATTTTATTTTCCAAAGTTTGGAGACTTTTAGTCATCTTACTCTCAATATATTCCATAAATAGCGAAATATTTGCTTCTATATCTTCAGACTTCGTAGCAGTCTTCTTTGACAGACGCTTCAATACTTCTGACTTCGCTGACTGATCGCATTCCATGTATGTAGCATTTGCAAACGAATCTGACAGTGCAGCATTAAGATTTTGAAGAGAGTGATTCACCACATCTATGTCAAAGTCATCTTCGAGTTTATCGATAGAGATTAGCTGTTTGACGTGTGTTAGGTCATTTTGTAGGTTTGTAATTGTTACTTCCAAATTACTAACAGCAGATTTATGTTTGGCGCACACGGTTTCTTCAGTTTTGCCCATGGTTTGATGTATTTCGTTGACTGAAGAATCCTCAGTCAACTCAGAGAGACAAAGGCTATCAATGGACAAATTTATTTAAGTTCATTGGGTGATAATGTGAAGGAAATATGTCAGACGTCACGATAGGTGTGGAGGCATAGTTCTTAGTTCGTATTCGTAGGCTTTGTTTGCTTTTAATTTAATTTTATCCTGTCTCATTTTCTTTCCTTTTTTTTTTTTTATTCAGACGCTTGTTGAAATTTTTTGTTTTTGCTAAGAAGCTTTTCGGACCGTAACAAATGTTGATTTTCTCTTTTTTTCTGATTTATGTATGGAATGCTTCTTACCCAGGCTGCAGTCATCACCCTCCATGGTTTACTATTCGTATTAAAAAAAAAGTCCTAGTTCCAGTCTCGAACCTGGAATATCACAAATTGTATCACCAATACAAATTAAAAAATGGCTGCACCCTTAGACAGGTTGTAAACACAAAGTACATATGGGAATAATTACGGTCCACAGCAGTCCAGAAGCAGTCCAGGTATTCTCAAAATGACCACGTGATATTCATACACCAGATAAACTCACCCACACGTTTCCAGCTTACACAGAAACACCAAGAAATGTCCAGAACAGCAGAGCAGTTTGTGACCGTGTTGTCGCGATAAAACGCACGGTTTATTTATTTATTTATTTATTTTTTATTATAGCTACCTAGCTAATTTAACGAAAATAAAATCTTCCATGCGGTGCATAAGCAGAAATTTAAAAGATATATATAGTTCAACCGTGAGGTTATTGCTGGTTTGTGGAATAAGGAAAGCATAATTCGAAGTTTCCAGTCAATTTCAATAATATTTTAAGGACAGAGTTACAGCACTTTGAATTAAGTTGAGTTTATTGAGAGCGGTAAACCTTTCTGGGACTTTCTGCCTTTTAGTAGACGACAATAACAGAACAAATGAACAAAAACGGAGTACGCACTACGATAACAACGGCAAGGATTGCTTTCCCCATTGTTATTACCATGCTTTTGTCATTTTCATAAAAAATTTAACCGGAGCGTTACAACAATGGTAATACCGCGCGCATGTTAAGTTGAAAATGGACACTTAAAACAATGACTACCGCTTGCGATAAGTTGAAATTGTATGGGTGATAAGTATAGGATATCAACCGGCTTTCGAGGGATGAGATGTAACAATCCGAGGGCGCGCATTGTTACATCTCAGCCCGAGAACGCTGGGTGATCACCTATTTATCTACCGATTTCAACATCTCGGCCCGTTCCTTATTGTTAAACACGCGCACAACAAACAACCAATCGTGCTGACGTTTGTTTGCTCAAAAAGCACGACAATGGGACTGTGGGTGCAACATTGTTTACGCAGATATGATTGTTAATAGCATTGTTCTGTGCTTATGTTTATTGATTGTAACTTGATTCCGAAGTTCCCCATCACCCTTTACAAATAATAATAATAATAATAATAATAATAATAATAAAATGTTTACCACATCCGTGGAAGGGTGACAGAAGGGGGTGGACCCACTAACACTGTTCCTTCAAAGCGTTAAAAAAAAAAAACCCTTTTACTGGAGTAACTAAACCGGGCGCTTCAAAAACCTGTCAAGTTGTTCCTTGCGAATGAGTCGGAAAAACCCAGATAGGGTAGCAGAATTCACAGTCTCCTCGCTAAGACTGTTCCAGATAGGGACAACCCGGACTGAGAAAAAGTTCCGACGACAGTCCAAATGTGTTATGGGGAAAGCCAGCTTCCAATTATGTCCTCGGGTTCACATCGATCGGGGTGCAGGATCAAAAAAGGGGAGGTCAACCTTGATACAAGTCCTTGGTAAGGATCTTGTATACTAAAATTAGATCGAACCTCAACCTACGGAGTTCCAACAGCTCCAGGTCTGATTTTTTCAGGCGCTCGCCGTAGTCCAAGTTCCTGAATCCTGGTAGGCTTTTCGTAAACCTGCGCTGAGTTTTCTCGATGAGATCAATGTCTCCAACCAAGAAAGGGGACCAAACCGGGGTGGCATATTCAAGGATAGGCCGCACGAAAACCTTGAATGCCCAGACCTTAGTTAGGACATCACCAGAAATAAAACAGCGATGTACAATGGCTGATCTAGAATATGCAGAAGCACAGATTTTCCTGCAATGGAGGGATGATTTAAGATTGCTAGAAAACCAAATACCAAGATCACATACTTCAGAGGATGAGGGAAGTGGTATCTGGTCAAGAAAATACCGATTACATTTATTTTTATTTCCAACATGGAAAATACAGCACTTCTGAGCTGAAAGTGGGAGTTGCCATATCCGAGACCATTCCGCAACATGGAGGATCTGGGATTCCAGGACAGGGGAGCAGGATGCAGAAAGCAACTCGGTTCCAATCTTCAAATCATCAGCGAATTTAAACCCAAAACAATCGTCATTAGGAAACTGCAGGTCGTTGATGTAAATTTTAAAAAAGTAGAGGTCTCAAGACAGACCCCTGAGGGACACCACAAGGTACCCGTACCCAGGAAGAAACTGAATTCTCAACAATCACCCTCTGAGTGCGGGTTGCCAAAAAAGCAGCAAGCCAAGACTTAAGGTCCCCAGTAATACCACAGCCATTCATCTTAAGGAGCAACTTACGATGTATGACCGATTCAAAGGCTTTTTTAAAATCAAAGTATACTGTGTCGCATGGGACTCCTTCGTCAAGGGCACTGGTTCATCTGTCAAGTACAGCGAGCAATTGGTGTGTAGAAGATCTGGATGGAAGGAAACCGAATTGGTCCTGAGTAATTACGTTGTTCATTTCGAAGAATGGAATCAATATGTCTCTTAGCAAGGATTCCATAACCTTGCAAGCAACACATGTCAGAGCTATTGGCCTATAGTTGAGAGGATCAGAGGAAGAGCACTTCTTAAAAACAGGAATGACGTTTGCAGTGCACCAAGCCGTTGGCAGTCTTCCCTCGGTGTAGGAACATGAAAAACGCCTAGAGAGGGAGACACAAATCTCCCCCGCCAATTCACGAAACAGGAAGGCAGAGAAACCATCAGGACCACAAGACTTACTAGGTTTAAGTTTTTTTAAAGTCCGAAAGACCAGATTCGTGGCGAAGGATGCCTGTGGACATGAAATAGAGTGATCCGGAAGCTGGTGACAAGGACAAAGAGAATTACCATCATCGAGTATAATGTTTGATGCAAAGGTATCACAGAGAAGCTGTGCCTTTCTTTGGGAACCAGTAATGAAGGATGATCCTGATTTAAGGAGTGGCAACTTGCGAATCTTAGAGTTTAATCTCCGATAAAGTTTAAATAATGATGCCTGGCTGCCCTGTCGTATTGTTGCCACCTCCTGGTACTTGAGCCATGCTTCAACTGAGTCCGAATACTTTTTGCGAGCATCGCAATAGGCAGTTACTGTTTCCGGGTTCCTACAGGACTTAAGCCGATGCCAGCATTTCAGCTTCAGTTTACCAAGCTTAACAATGTGGCACGATAAAACATCTTCCTTCTTGGTACGTGGCCGAAGGGGGTCACGGCTAAGCTCGATGTGGCCAGCGAGAACCTGCTGAAAACATGACCAAGCCTGCTCAATGGTAGGATGAACATGCAAATAAGTGCATCCCAATCTACATGTAAAAGAGAGCTCCTTAGAGTGTCGAAATCGATGTTCCCCTTAACTGGATCTGAGGTTTGTAGAGGCGATCCCTCAAAACCAGTGAAAGACAAATTTACTGAAAAACAAACCAAAAAGTGGTCGCTGTTTCCGAAATGTGGTCCAACCCAAAGGTCGTAAACAAGACGCTCGTCATCTGTAAAAATGAGGTCAAGAATGTTATCCCCCTTGTGGGCCTGTCCACCAATTGGTTTAAGCCAATAGGCGATATTAAATCCAGAAAATACGCATGATGGCGATCCCCAGCGCAATGCCGATTCCAATCAACAATAGACAGATTGAAGTCGCCCAGTACTACGTTTGAATGACTAGTGTTAATTGCCTCCACAATGAATTCGCACACGTTTAGGATATCACAATCCCGATAACTGTTTAGGAGATAGCCCAGGACGAAGGTGGTGAGATATAAGGAAACAGCAAGACATTCCGCAATTACTGAAGATTTCACCAGAACAAGCGGTAAATCCACCCTATGCAAAATAATAAGACCACCCCCCCCCCCTGCCACCCCTATCACGCCGCAGTACAGAATAGGAGTGCTGATCAACAAGCATACCGTCAGTAATACTTTCGGTAAGCCACGACTCCACAACAAAAATAATGTCACAGGTATTACGTTTAAGAAGATCTCTAAAGCAGCCAAGGTTACGGATAACACTACGTGAGTTAAATAAGGTACATAATAAAGTGGTTCCAGATGATGGCTGACTAATGCCCATGTTGGGGCTATCCCCAGTTAAAACTTATGGTTTTTCACAGGTGTGTGCAATTTCAACAGCTCTAGCTGAAGTCTAGCTTTACCCTTGGCAGTAAGGTGAGTCAAGTCTCTAGCCATAAGAGTATGGTCATTCCAGATATTATTGTCTATTGACACAAAAGAAAAGTTCAAATCCACACACAAGTTACGGAGCAGTGAGTTTGCGTGGACAATCCTTTTATCCAAATTGATGTCTCGCTTGCTGAATCTCGGTAGAATACCAATACTGGTGATTTTAGCCAGAGGGTGTTTGGCACGGAAAGAAACAATGAAGTCATGGATGGCCAGCACAATCCGATTAGGGGATTCTTCTGCAATATCGTTAGATCCTGCACAGATGACAAGCGTATCAAGAGGATTACTGTCTTCTAGTACAAGATGTAGTTTAGTAACGAGCTGCTTAGCTTTAATGCCAGGGAATGTCCACGTTTTGGATTTTGTGCGACAACCTCCTCTCAGGTAACGAACGTGAGAGTCCCCTACAATCAATGTATGTCCGGTCTATTTTGGCGTCAACATCTTCATCTCGTTGGAACAGGCGTCATCCTCCGCTGGTTGGTTTTTTCTCCAGGTTTGCTGGTAAGAATAGCCTCCTCTTTGACTTTGTTCTGGGCCTCACAAACAGCATTAATGTGGTTGAAAGTGTTAGGTCGCTCATTACTCGTGGTAGGGGGATTCATCTCCACGATATTTTGTGCTGTTGCCGTATGTGCCTTTATCTTATTGACGATTCCTCCCCCGTCTTACGGTAATATTCTTGTGGAGTGGAGTCATATCTAGTGGTGGATGGGCCCCATCGTGCTGTAAATCGGTGTGTTTAGGTGAGCTGACAAAATCTCTAAATTTCCTATGCCGGAGGATTTAAATTTAACTAAGAGATCAGTACATCCAGTATCAGCTCCAGTGGGTTCTGTGTCTGGGCACTCGCTTCCGAACGATATTTAGACTCAGCGTTCTTTTCCACGACATCATTGTTCAGCTGTCGATAAAAGTCAGTCATCCTGGATTCCATTTTTGCATAAAGATCATTACTAAACTGCTCAAGAAGCTGACTCTGTTTTTCAAAAAAACTGGAAGTCCACTGCTCGAACATAACTTTAAAAACGTCAAAGCGGGTGTTCAGCTCATTCGTGATTAATGGATTAATTGCCGACATTTTTGAATTTATGTCGCCCAAGTCAATGTCCTTTTCAAGTCGGAGTTCATCAAGTGTATTTAAAAGTTTAATTGACAAATCGTGCAAGGCCGGGAGATCCAGAACTTCGTCCAGATTTTCTTTAGTTGGTCTTTGCTTATGTGAGTATTCAAGAGGGGTACTCTGGTATCGTGCGTTTGTGTTGGATGGCGTCTGCACGGTATCAAAAAAAAGGGTGCGACGTCGATCTTCAGTGTAGTGGCTTCCAGACTCAGGGCGCAGCCTCCCTCTGTCCTCGGCACTTACAGGCTTTATAAAAAAAATTTCCATTATACAACAATTAAAAAGTTGGCAGTTAAACAGCAGGCGATCGTCAAAAAAAAGGCGAATTTCCCTCAGCAATCGTCAGCAGGCTTGCAACACCAGGACAAACGAAGTAGGTGAAAAATGAGAATAAAAAAAAAAGTCACAGTCGGGATTCGAACTCGCAATGAACCAACAAATCCAACATGGCGGCCCCCATAAAACGATCAGAATCCAAATATACGATGCACAAACACACGCACAAAAGCAACAACAAAGTACCTACACACTCTCACATCACCAAAACATGGTCACGAGGCATTCACCGACGAACAAACACTCACTCCAGGAAGTCAGCACATGCACAACCGGAACATCGAGGCAATTACCGCGGAAACTCAACGACGAATCACCTCTTCAGGCAACTTCTCTTAATTTTTTTTTTTAGGAGAAGTTGTTTGAAGGGGCTAATCGGCGTTGAGTTTCCGTGGTATGAACGGTGATAGAATACTTCGGAATCGAGCAAAAATACAAAAATAAAAGTAGAGAACCTTTGTTGGCTACCTGGGTTATCGTCGTTGTGCGGTGACTGATGCAGAAAGTCAATAAACGTTTAATTACAGGACGGAGAGCCAAATGGGCTTCATCGGCGATAAATAAACGTCAATTAACGTTTAATTACGTGTATACGTGTGTTATAAACAGACGTACATTTGAAAGCTTTACATACAAAAAATAAATTACAAATAATCAAATATACGACAGACGGTTGTCTCAGCATGGCTAGTATTAGGCTTCTCTGGGAGGCAACCGTCATTGGGTAGGGTAAGAGCTATCCACCAACTAACTTATTTTAAGTTTTAAAGTAGAATTGGTTAACATTTACAAGTAGAATTCGTGTAGAATTTACAAGTATTGAATGGGTATAGTGTTGTCTTCAGTTAGGTATTTTATGATTTTGTTGAATGTTAACGTATGTTAAATATAAATAAATTTACGTAAAATGTGTAGGAATAACAAAGAAAAATGACACATGGTAGTGTTAGCATGGCTAGCATTAGGCTTCATCTGGTAGGGTGAGAGCTATATTCAGGGTCGGATTGGGAAGCGTTGGGTCTCCCCGGGTATGTACTGCAGGGGCTCTGGGCTGGCCACCTCGCAGGGATGGGGGGGAGGTTGGGGGAGGGCCGCTAAGAAGTGCCAACGCTAGAGTATTTTTAATGAAATCTGCATGAATTTTAAACGTTTTCTAGCTAAGAGTTGCAACTTTTATAAGATTTCCTTTCAAGTTTCCAAAAATTTAGTTTTCACAAGGGCCTCCTGTAGTGTGGAGTCGGAGTGAGGGGGGGAGAGGGGGGGTTGGGGGTCCGAGGCGGAGCTATCTAAGCTAGCGTATTTAAAAAAAAAAATCAGCGTGACTTTGAAACGTTCTCCTTCAACTTAGAGATTCAATTTTGATACGAATTCATTACAAGTAAAAAATTTTTTTTCTAAACTATGGCCTCTATAGTGGGGGTGATGGTGAAGGGCGGAGCCCCACATGCTAGCTTTTTTTAAAGAATTTAGCGTAAATATGAAAAGTTTTCCTGCAAGGCATAGAGATGTAATTTTCATACGAATTAATTTCACCTTTTTCAAAAAAAGAAAATTTTCAAGAGAAGCTTCTTATCGTGGGGGGGAGGGGGAGCTTCCCGGGAACGGGTTCCCGGCGGCTCAATCCGACACTGGCAACATTAACAACAAGAAATATTAACCAACAAGCATTAATAAGCATAAAATTAGCTTGTGCCATTGCATTCGAGCTTGATTCCGAAATACCCCTTCAGACAACAACGAAACTATTACTTCGATAAACCTTTGTTAGACTATTGTTGTGAAGAGGGATGAGATCTATAAAATATAAACAAAAACCCGTCGTAGGTACCCGGCCATTGACAAAGCGTTACTACGAATTAAGAAATGCTCGCAATGAACAGAAATGAAACTGCATTGAGAAAATATAAATAAACACCCGTCATATCATTCAGGGAAATTCACAAAGCGTTACTGCGAATTAACAAATGAGTGCAATGACTAGAAATGAAATTGCATTGAGAACATATAAACAAACACCTGTCGTAGCATCCAGGGAAATTCACAAAGCGTTACTACGAATTAACAAAGCGCGCAGTGAACAAAAATGAGGCTGTATTGAGAAAATATAAATCGACACCTGTCGTAGCATCCAAGGAAATGTTGTTTGCGTTTAAATGGTCGCACACTAGTCTTCACTGCACTCCCGGATGCTACGAAGGGAGTTTGTTCATAAATGATCGCAAATTACAAAGGTTAAAATTCGATACGTTTTCATTGACATAAATAAATATTTTTCTGGGGAGCGGGGGAAGTAGGGGAATTTTAGGTTCCCCTTTATGGCCCCTCCCATAAATCGTATGTCCACTTTATCTTTGTTGTGCCATTTTTGTTGAGCCATTTTCATGGCTCAAGTAAAATAAAAGTTTTAAACAAAAAAGCTACTAAATAGCTCTACAAGAGAACAGACAATTCCTCTATATCCAATAACTATAACAATTAGGGCACGTGCATTACCGTTCGGTTTAGGCGCGCAAACAATAACGCAAAAGAAGAACGGCTATGGTGGCATTGTTGCAGCATCAAGGAAAAGGGAGCAAACCCAGAATGCCATAAAATGCACTGATCCATTGTCGGCCCAAGACTGCATTAAAGTGATCAAACCCGCCTGCAAAATGTACGTTCGTTTAATTCCAACTGATTTTGTATGGTAATAAAACAGTTAAAGCCATAATTTTACCTGAATGGGTCGTAATAAGTGATTTGATTATACACCTTTT
>JAHWFP010063863.1:1188-30950 GCA_023313725.1 Lithobius niger
GAAAATGCAGCGATTTCTCAGTCCATGCTGTGAAGCCATCCAAATGGATTCACGACAATTTGGTTCCAAAATTATACAGATGGTGGCACAATTCAGTTGCGCGCATTTTTTTCTTTTACCTTTGAGACCAATTTGTCTTGCTGGGACTGAATTTTCTGGTCAGAATTGTCTGGCACCCATCCAAATAAGTCATAATTTTTTTTATGAATGAGGGGGTGGGGGGTGCAAACCTGATAGGGGGCGTCACGACCATTATTTTCATCTACTCCCGGCGTTGGCGACCATGTTGGATCAGGGAGTGAACGAGAAAAAACCTGCCTTATTTGGCTAAGCAATATCTCGGCTCCATGACGTCATAGTGGGGAGAGTTTGGATCAGTTGTCTCGAGTTAAGAAACAGTTATTGTCACGTACATCTAGTTTAGAAACACCACAATTATTGCTGAGCCAAGTGATGCAGATTTTTTCTCCGTCACTTCCTGATCACTTCCTTATCCAAAATGGCTTTCGACACCGGAAGTAGAAGAATGAAAATGTCTATATTTAGAAACAATATCCAATTAAACAGAGATTAAGAAGCTTCTGTATGTTGCCACTAACATTTCTCTCACCGAAAATAGATGTATAACTTCTAATTTTTCTACACTTGAGAACGATGAGTGAGACAGCGCCGTTTCTAAACTGATTGCTGAATGAGACATCGCTGTTTCTAAACTGATAGGTTTTGATGACGTCGTTTTGATGATTCAATTTGATTGTTTAGTCACCATGGTAACCGAAGATTATCATCCATAGCTGGACAAACCAGATACTGCCTCATGTGATTAATAGGTACGTTGTATTTACTCACAGTTCTGATACACCTATGTTGTAAGCTGACAGTTTAATCTGATAAAATACCTGCGGTACTCGTTTTGTCTGTGTTAAGGACGCGTGATTGGCTGGTGGATGCCGTTTACTGGTTTCTCATTGGTCAATTGCCATTAGAAAATGGGGTTTACCCTTTCTCAAGAGCGCTTTAAAAATTAGTAACGACCGGTTGAAGCCCCTTGAAATGCTATTGCAATCATCCGACAACCTTTCTTTTAACGGATTTTATTCATTATTTACCTAAAGGGGGTACAAAAGGGGTAGGGCGAGAGTGCCCAGCCCAGTTTGCCCGTAGCAATTAGCCATCTTTCCCTTAAGGACACAATCATAAACACTAGAATTTAGGTAACACGCAGAGCCATCAGAATTATGTGGCAAGAACAACAAAGACATTACTATAGAAAAAAAAAATTCCCATATGGAAAGTTTACACCGAGCGCTAGAGTACGTTAGCCGTCAAATGAAAGTTGCTCACAGCAAAACTTGCCTATAGTGTCCGCGGCCTATCTTGAGTTCTCCGCAGAACGAACACAGATAATCGATTGTACGTTTTCAGTACCAGAGTGCCCTGTTGATATCCAAGATGGTTACAAAAACAATGGCGGCCATCGATTAAAGCCACCCACTCCAGGAAGACGTAGCCGCTCACAAAATACTTGCAAGACTCAAGATACACCACGCACACAATAAAATATAACAGTCCTATGTCGAGATTTGCCATATATGTGGCCCTTGGCTTCTAATTTTTTTAATCTGACTTAAAGTAACGAATGAGTGTTAAACTGGTATAGGAGATCAGTTAGATATCTAAACGGTGCTGGCAAAATATTTTGGTGAGATATTGGTATCGATCACTTAAAATAGACATTGGTAAATCCAACAGGGATGGGTGGGCAAACGGGAACCCACTGAAAACCGAAACCGAAACTGATTTGGATTTCGTACGGTGTTAAAAAAATCAAAGACTGTTTTGTTGTTTTAAATTTTTAAATAATTTATCATTTTTAAGTATATATTATGACAACAAAGCTCCTAGTCATGAAAAAAGAAAAAATGGCGCCACAGCCATGCCCATGGTCAATGACGCTGCTGAAAGTGAAAGCAGGAACCAGTTGGTGGCTAGTAATACTACTGTTGCAAAATAAAACTAGAAAAATCGGGTCGGGGAAAGTGGCAAAAACCGATACTGAAACCGAAACTGCGGTTTTGCGGGCATGTAAAACCCAAACCGGAACCGAAATAAAAACAATGAAACCGACTCATCCCTAGTAAATCCCAACTTCTAAGCACTGAAAGGAATCTTACAACTGTAACGTTACCATCTGTTGCCCTGCCTTGGCGCCTACAACCATACAGTGACAATTTTTCCCCTAGTAATTTGTACCAACCCTGCTCCACTTCATAGATTTTGTTAACTCCAGTTTTAACTAAATTGGTTTACTCACCTGAATTTCGTTAAAACAAACTCCTTTCTGAAATATCCAAACAGCAATGTTGGAGGGCGTTTTTAAACAATACTGATAGCGTACCGTATGTGACTCTGCTCGACTAAGATTTCTTATCAGTAAATATTTACTCATTGATTACGTCAGGTCCTGTTGATGTCACCAACAGTAATGGAGTCGCATACACGCAATAACCCCGCAAAAAAAAAAAACAATGTGATTAATCAAAATTGCGCAGTTACAAAAATTAAAAGAAAGCACACTGCGGTATGGCTTTCCAAGCTTTAGATTTAGCTCCTTTGTTTTTATTAAAACTTGGCAAACTCATCCTTTACGCGAATGATCTTTATCAACAGTCCCACAATTGGAGGGGGGGGACAGCACACCCGGAACAATGAGCACAAAATGCGAGAGACTCAGGAAAAAGAAAAAAAAAAGATACAAAAAAGAAATACAGTAACTGTAATTTTACTAACAAAAAAAAATTAATAAATAAATAAAATATGTTACCTCACGCGAATGTGAGGTAACATATTTTTTAACATATGTTACCACGAATACCTCACATACAAATATCAAATATAGGCGTAATGTGAACTTCGATCTTCCTCTGCCTTCATTTCTACAATCCATAAGTAAACCGTATGGGAGAAATATTGTTACAGTACAAACTGCTACTGTGAAATATCCCGTAAACCACCAGGCAAGGTTGTTGCAGCTAGAACCAATCATATCAAAAACCAAAGGGGCCGCCAAGTTCCGAATGATTCGGCCCTTCAAAGGGATGATATCAACACACCAAAACATTCGCCAAGTTAATCGCACCGCTTAATAGTTCGAAGGTTAAATGAAAACTAGAACATTGCTACTTTGGGTAGCAATGTTCAAATTTTCGTTCAACGTCCAAAGTATTATTCGGTGCGATTAAGTTGGCGAATGTTTTGTTGTGTTGATATCACTCCTTAGAAGGGCCGAACCATTCGGAACTTGGCGGCCCCATTTACCAGTTTTGCCTTTTGATATCAGTCCTTTTTTTGAAATTGGGTATTAGACTCAACTCCACTACCGTGCAGATGTGAAGGTAGCCACGTCAACAAGAAATTGGTTTTCAACAATTTGCTACTATCTTTTGCCTATAGGTCGACCCATTCTCAACTTGGTCACCTCTTTATAGGTTTTTGGTTTGGTTTTAATTTTGTTGTAATTTGTTTTATTTGGTTAGTTTTGTTGTGTTGATATCACTCCTTTGAAGGGCCGAACCACTCTCAACTTGGTGGCCTCTTCACCAGTTTTTGGCTTTGTTTATTTTGCTTTGTTTTTAGAGTTGGTTTATTTTTCGTGAATTGGACGTGAATACAATTTCTTTGGCAACGCTGTTTAGATTTATCGTGCTACACTGGTGTGTGTCTAGGCACGCACGTCAGTATACACGTTGTCATTGTCCGTACTGTGGCTGTCCAATGAGAGACGATGCCGACAGTACTAACAATGGTTATAACAATATTTTCGTACTTACGCGTCATCCCACGCCATCCTAGTTACACCCCTAGGCTCCAAACCGTAAAAGGTACGCAGTTCGTATCGTACTGCAGCCATTCGTCCAATTTCATAGCTGGAAGCGTTCCCATTATATCCGTATCGATGAATAATCACCCTATGTAAATTAACATGGGGATGAGCGGACTAGCTACTAGTAGCTATAGCATAGCTAGGCTAACACATTTACAACGTTATTGAGGGTACGATTTTGCATTGAAAGCAGCTTACATGGCATTCCTACACGAGTTAATTTTTGTCAGGTGGGTCATTGCTCTTGATTTCAACACACTTTAAGCTTTTGTACTGCATTATTATTTTTCCCCAAGTACCTGAAATGTGCTCAACTCTGCTTCAAGATATAAAGCACTGACGCTATGGCGTCGCGCTACAATGGTTTACAACCTCGACAATTGAATAGATGTGATGTTTGTTGTGATGATTGTTGCCTAACTTGGTGCGACACACTAGCGTGTGTCTAGATATAGTGCTCTCGTACTAATAAATCAAATCAAATCAATCAGTATACATGTTGTCATTGTCCGAACTTCGGCCGTCAATGAGAGACAATGCCGACAATACTAACAATGGTTATAACAATATTTTCGTACTTATCCGCCCACGCCTTCCCCGTTACACCCCCAGGCTCCAAACCATAAAAGGTACGCAGTTCGTATTGTACTGCAGCCATTCGTCCAATTTCATAGCTGGAAGTCTTCCTGTTAAGATAAGATAAGATTTTTATTTTGTTGCCACTCAATGGCAGCGAGAAATGGTAAGGGCCCCAGAAAGGTTCCACTAACAACCATACTCAAAATTTACATTTAGATGATACGGCGTAGGATGATAGAGTAAAAAAGAAGAGTCTGTCAAAGACAATGCTCTGGTCGCGATAAAAATCTGCGAAGGTCCACGTTCTTAAGTTTAGCCCTGTAAGCAGCGGCAGACGTGGCAGAGATGATGTCGGAGGTCAGGTGATTCCAAACTGGGACAACCCGAACCGAAAAGAAATATTGACGGCAATTACGGCTAAAAGTGGGTCTGAGTAATTTAAGGTGATGACCACGGGTATGGGTTACGTGTGACGGATCAAAGAAGGGCAAGGGAATATTGGTGTGATGATTTAAAATCTGATGTTAGAACAAGGTCAGCCTTAAGTCTACGAAGTTCCAGAGAGTCCATTCCCAGGAGCTTCAGACGCCGGGCATAGGTTAAATGGCGCAGTCCAGGCAGGGCTTTGGTGTACCGCCTCTGCACTGACTCAACAACATCAATATCCTTAAGCAGCCACGGAGACCATGCCTGGCTGGCAAACTCGAGGAAGGGCCGGACATAAACCTAGTATGCCCAAACGAGGATGCTATGCCTACCTGAAGCGAAGCAACGACGGACAATGGCCGATTGTCTGTTAGCCGCAGTGACAATCTTATGACAATGGATGGAAGGTTTCAAGTCTGCCCTGAACCAGACACCCAGGTCCCGTGCGAACTCAACAAAGTCTAGTTTGGAAGAATTTAGGGTATAAAAGGAATTTAAGAATTTCTGCCACAAGTGAAGTGGAAACATTTTTTTTACAGAGATGGGAAGTTGCCAATATTTAGCCCAAGAGGAAACTTCGTCAATGCATGCTTGAAGGATTTGATGGTCATAATTTGAGAGAATTTGCGAATGTACCTTCAAGTCATCAGCAAATTTGGATTGATCAACAAAATCCCGACGAACGTCTAGGTCGTTAAGAAAAATCACAAACAAAATTGGCCCCAAGACCGAGCCCTGAGGAACACCACTGACAAGTCGGGACGGTGAAGATAACTTACCCGCCACAGTGACTTGCTGCGAACGATCAGAGATAAACGCGTGTATCCAGTTTATTATAAAATTTGGAAAACCACGAGCTTTTAATTTAAAAAGAAGCTTGGAGTGTACCACAGATTCAAAGGCTTTACGAAAATCAAAATAAATCACGTCGGTGAAAATGCCGATATCGAGTGCCTGAGTCCAACAATCAAGTACAGTTAGAAGTTGGTGCGTGACAGATCTTCCTGGAAGGAAATCGAACTGATCGTTTAGAGTAATATCATTTTGTTTTAGGAAGTTTAACATTTCAGACTTAATGAAGGTTTCCATGATTTTACAAGGGGTGACTGTTAAAGAAATAGGTCGATAATTTTGAGGATCTGATGGATTACCCTTTTTATGAATAGGTACAACGTTAGCGGTCGACCAAGCTGGAGGGATGCTTCCGGTTTGAAGAGATTTAGAAAAAATCAATTGAAGGGGCGGGCAAATTTGATGAGCAATCTGTTTATAGGCAAAGGCAGATAGTCCGTCAGGACCAATGGAATGGCTAGCTTTGGAACGCAGAAGATATTTAAGAATTCGGTTTTGATTAAATAGATGTTTACAATCGCCGAAGGAATTATTTAGAAGGAGGAAGAACGGAGAAGCAGCAGGGATGTAGCTGTTGTTATCCACAACCGAGTTTTTCAGAAATTCCTGATTAAAAGCATTAGCCTTTTCGCGATCGGCAGAAATTTGGTTTCCATTTACAAGTAATGGTGGGATCGTTCTAATGGTTTGTGTTTTTTTTCGATGTAGACGGAACAGAGCAGACATGTTTCCCTCGTTGAGAGTTTTCATTTCAAACTTAAGATGGAGTGCTTTGATGTGATTTGAGTAAGCGAGTTTAATATCCTGATATCTTGTACGATTGGAGTCGTTTTTGTCTTTTTTAAATCTTTTCCACAAATTCAGCTTTTTAGTTGCAAGTTTTTTTTGAAAGATGATCCAAAAAAAATTCCGATAAGAACTATTATTAACCATGGACGTACAGTCTGCCACGTTTTTACGGATTATATTATGGAAATAAGTCCAAGCTACATTGACTGAAGAGGAAGTGTCAATGGCTTGATTCCAGTCAATTGATCCAAGACGTGACCGCAACAAATCAAAATTAATGCGGGCAGATTTCTGCGCAGTTGATTTTATGCTAGCACAGCCATGTACGTTAAAAGTAAGAGAGTCATGATCACTCAGACCAAGAGGTTGGTCAAGGGAGAGATTAAAAACTGACCACAAGTTGTCAGTAAGGATAATGTCGAGAATGTTGGCGCTACGCATTGGCTGGGTTACCAGCTGGATCAGACCGAAAGTCGCGATACGTTTAAGAAATATATTGTGAATACGGTCAGTAGCCATGCCAGCCCTCCAATCAGTTGTAGATTGGTTAAAGTCACCAAGGATAAGGTTTGTGAAAGTGGGGTGGTAAGATAAATCGAAAAAATCGCACATAAGATCCACCTGAGTTTCGCAATTGCCCAATGGGAGATAGCCGAGTATGCAATTTAAACGGTAGTCAGGAAGTTGGAAATTCATAGCCTCTGCCACCTCAGATAAACAACCAAGTACAACATTTATACCAAGTTTATAAAAAAAGTGCTACGCCGCCAGCTCGAGCACCGCGGTCCCGACGTAATACTCCATAAGGATAGCCTGACAGCAGCATAGCGTCAGTAGTTGAGTTTTGCAACCCCGTTTCAGTAAGAAAAATAAAATAAAATTTTTGTAGTGCAAGAAGTTGTTGAAAGGCAGCCCAATTTGCAACCAGACTGCGTGCGTTAATGAGAGAACAGAAAGGGTTCTCTAATATCGAAGTTGAATTTGTGTCACTATGTCTAGTGACTGACATACTTTCCTCATAGCTGAAATGCGCTCAACTATGCTTCAGGATATTAGACACTGCTGCGCGCTACAGTGGTTTATAACCTCGACAATTGAATTGTTGTGATGTTTGTTGCCTACCTTGGCGCGACACACTAGCCGTGTCTAGATGTTCATGGATGATTGGAAGTGCAGAACGTGCAATGTTGGAGGGACTTACTGGCAAGTGGACTGGTTTCAACAGCCCCAGCTTCAGCACACATTATTGTGTTCATGTATCTAAAAGTGAATGTCTGTGCTCGGCAGAAATCACATATTATTATCGTAAATAGTTTTAAACAGTGTGTATTCATGACCTTTTCAGGATTGTCAAGACTGGAATACATAAAAAAAATAATGACCCCTTAAACACGAATGTGTTGTAGAAATAGAAGGAAAAAAATACGTCAACCCAAACAAAATCTTCCTGGGCAATGGACGCGTAGTCCCCCATGGCTTATTATTCTTTTCTTCATCCAGTCAGTTGTTAAAAAAGTCACGATTTATTTTTTTTAAATGGTTCGTTTGAAAATTTTTAGTAGGATTATCATGAATTTTTAAAAAATCATGACATTCTCATCAATATCAGGAAAATACGTTAAGCACACACCTGGTTAAAGTGGTGGGTGATATCCACAAAAAACCAAAAAGTGGTTGACGGAACCAACAATTTTAAATAAATGTGCTCGCCTTGCGAAATAGTGATCTATGTCCCCGTCCACTACCCCCCCCCCCCCAAAAAAAAAAAAGACACTGCTCCTCCTGGCAAAAATTGCTTGCACAGCACTACACCTCTCTTTCTGTTTCCAGTCCAATCCGAGGGGAGCATCAGTTCACAGAAGAAAAGGAATTCGGCTGACAAATAATTTCAATTTATTTATTTAATTTTTTTCTATTTATTTATTTAATTTTTTTTTATTTATTTATTGAATTTTTTCGATTAATTTACTTTTACATATCTAAATTAATATTACTGTTGTGGCATTAACCACATTGCAACCAAAGTACACTCACAAAATTCAAGGCCATTTCAAGGCTCTGGCGGCAAAAATTCCAATTTTCAAGTTTTTTCAAGCCTTGAATTTTCGGTTTGCAAATTTAAGGCTTTTCAAGGAATTCACGGCCACGTACGAACCCTGCTACAAAATATGTGGGTGGCCACACCTTACCAAATTCGAAACTCCAATATACTAAAGTCTTTATACTGCATTCACGTATTCGATCAACATTTATAGGGTCGAACGTAACAGTACGTATGCGGTACACGTGTGCGGCCGTAGTAAACATACATAGTATAAACCAATGAAAACCAATACCACAACCAACAAAATCAAACGAATACAAGAACACTCAAAGCCCTCACATCCAAACATTGTAGACACAGGTTATCCATTAAACTTCAACAACAAAAAGAAAAAAAAAGAAAAAATCGGGCCCACCTCAAAACTGCCATCCCTAACTTGGGTCCAATTTCAAAAGAAATAAAATCGGGTTTTAACCTAAATGTAGTACAAAATAGTTTTTACTTACCCTAAAATACTTGCCTGTAATTTTCAGGTCCCCAAACTCCCTTAATAATAAAATTAAGACCATGCAGTACTGCTCCTGCTGGGCAGCGTGTAGTCACCGTTAGGTGCATGCGCTACCTACTTTCCGGCACACATTTTTATTCTTTCAGAAGTCTGGAGTTTTTTTTTTTTACTTTATTCACATTTAGTTGAAACGTACGGACCGTGTTGGAAGGGTTAGACCGAGGGGAGGAGCATGGGTTCTTCTTACAGATAGGTATTTTAGGATGAGTAAAAACCCCGTTTTGCTACTCAAATACCTACCTGTAATTTTACGCTAACTTTGTCATACCAGAGGTACTGAATAACAATGATCACGGGGCAAAACAGCCACCTGTATGTACATACTCAACTCCCATAGTGATCTCACATCCTTTTCATGCGGCGTCCAGCCACCGCAAAGTCCATGCCCTTCATACCACTATCAGATGCTTCCACACCTTGAAGATAGTGGCTGATACATGTAGTTTTCCGTTTCCATTTGCATGCCGAGAGGGCCTCAAGAAAGGCAAAGGCAAAAGATGACGCTACGACATGCGCTCATGAGCCTTCACAGGCTTTTATGTTCGTAAATCACATAATCCCTCTTAATGACGTCCCAAATCCACGAGGCAATAATGGTTGGTGATACCGCCTGTGTAGACCGTGAGTTAATTTCATTGTCAATTTTAAGGAAGAACGGTTTCCATGGCTGAGTAACAACACCAGGTTTCGGGGTAGGTCGGGGACCTGTTGTTATAACTTCCAGCGTATCTTTGATTGCCGCAAGATAGAACTGACGGAACCCGATTGGGCACTGTACACACTCTACATTGGTCGGCCCAACTGTAGGGCCTTAAGGGTGATCAGAGAAGGGGCTGCTCTGGGCATTGGCACTTCGTTCGAAATTCAGGTGGTTGAAGGAACGTGACCTTTGACCAGTCCGTGTTATACCATAAACTGTCTCTCCCTCCCACCAGCACAGTTAATTATCGTTGTTTAGCTGCTGAAGCCATGACCAGTGGAAGAGAGTCTCCTGTAACAAATGCATAAACGCAGCTTGTGTAATGGCCGTAGGGAGCTGACGAAAGGCTCTGAAGCATGATGGGGAAGTCCAATTCTGGGCATAAACAAAATAGGTCTTTGCTCACTGAATGCCTGGTTGAATCTCGAAATGGCCTGGTGGGACATGGCTTCAGTTTTCCCTCAGTAGCTGTAATGGAAAGCCCGTCCTGAAACAGTTGTTCGAGGAACTTCATCACTTTCTGGACAGGGAGGATTGGTGGAAGGGGAAGCACGAATTCATAGAAGAGATGGCGCACCACTCACTCCACTGTTCCATTTTGCTTCATACACCTTAACAGTAGACTCTCTATGACACTGGAGAATGTGTGATACAACGGCTGTTGAGAATTCCGACACACGGAGCCTCCACGTGTGAAAATGAAGAGCCTGAAGGTTCGGATACAATATGCGACCCTCATGCTGTGAAAGTAGACCTTGGTGAAGCGGTAGAGGGATCAGATCCTGCCTCGCCAACTCAAGGTTCACGAACCAGGAAGAGGTGTCCAGCGAGGCACCATCAGATAGAACAACCCTGTCGAATACCAAATTTTATTGAGGACTGTTTGAAGCTGGCAAAACGGGTGGGGAAGAGGTACGCTGTCATTCCTTTACAGGAAACGCTTAGGCGGTCTGTATTCCAGGCCTTGTCACCGGGGAAGGGGCAGATTAGTTTGGTAAGCAGGTCATTTGCTTTGGTTTTGAAGAGGTTGACTTGAGGTACACCCAAAGGTGGAAGATCGCCCTAAACACCGGCGAAAATAGACGCCACTCTGTCTTAGGTACGAGGTTCCGGCATGAAAGTTCGTCTGCAAGAACGTTCAGCTTCCCCGTTATGTGCCTGCGCTACAATAAAATATTCAAGTGAACGCAGAATTGAACAGTTGTGATACTTATTGATGGAGCGTAATCGAGCATGTTCTGCCGCCCATTCAGGTGTATGCAACAGCCAATTTGTTGAGGACAAGACAGCAACCACAGAATGTTGGAGGATCGGCAACAGAACATTGATATATACAGACCTCCTTCCATCCAAAGGCCGGACATCGTTCGGGCATATGAGTGATTACTGACAACAAGTTCTAGATGCGAAGAGGTGGTGATTCAGCTTCGGGGGGGGGGGGGACATGGACTGGCTGGGGGAGTACTGTTTTTGAGATAAACCCCAAAAAACTCTTCTGATTGCCATTTTCCAAGATGGCTGCCTGCCAATCCCTCGACTTACATCTAACATACAATTGTAGGTAGCAAAACTTTATCATTCCATCTAATATAACGCCCAGCTAGGGAGTCGTACATATTATGTAATAGTTATTGGTGAGAAACTCAGTTATCGATTTTTAACCGACGGACGCGATGATTGGCATGCAAATGTCAAGTGCGAAGCACATTTGCATACTCGAGCCAGGACAATCATCGCAGCCGTGGGTTAAAAATCGTTAACCATGATTTTCTCCCCAATAAATAATTTATACCATGGTTGGGACATCAAGCTAGCTTGCGTTTAATTAAAACGTGTTTGTGTTTTGTGAAACTTGCTTCAAGAAATACGTGATCAATCAGTATGTTGATATGAATGAAGGTCATTCCAGTTTAGTTTATGGAGTGAGGAGTGGGTGGTAGACGGACGAGTCCTTTGGGTCAAGTTTGTGGGGGGAGTGGGTGGGAAGAGACAGACGCATCATTTGGCCAGATTTCACGCTGGTAAGCTCGTTCATGTTTTCGAAGCTGTTCGGAGCGGAAAAAAAAACTTTAATATGACGCAACAGGGATAGAATGACATTGTGCCGGAACAAACAATTCATTCATTTTGTGCATTTGTAGTTTGAGAAGTGTTTAAAAAAATACGGCAATTAGGCATCGGTATGAATGACGGTCATTCCATTTTAGTTTGTGGAGGGGGGGGGGGGGAGTTACGCGGAGTAAATAAGCTTAGGTATGGGTCAGATATGTTAGAGTTAGTATGGATAGGATTTCATTCGGACATTCCAATAAGTTAAGTAATTCCTTTTGAACGTTTCATTAACGTTACTTTTTTGCACACTGTATTTGGTTGTTGGTGTGGGTGTTCCGGAAGTGTCAAAAGTGTGGATTATGGGCAAGTGTGGGGTAACTTGATAACACACGCTTTTTGCGAAGATTTAGTACGGCATTGAGTTAACGTGACGTCACAGCCGAGGTATAACACTAGATACACATGAGGAGGTTACTTGCAAATCTTCACTTCTTACTGAACCGAGAAAAAACGCGAAAACTCATTGTTGGCTAACAATGCACATTAAAAAAGAATTATCCTTACCTTTAGGTAGAACATAATTAGAAAACAAAAACGAGCTCGTTTGAAGGTAAGGTTTAACTGATCCGAACTCAAAACAGCAAAGGAACACAAATAAACTTTCCTGTAAGGTTTCACATACCGCAGTGTTTCTGTACTGTTTAGTCCACGTGAAACCTTACTGCTGTATTCACATGTTTTTACAGTTTTAGAACACGATATGTCTGATTGGTTCATTCTACTTGGCTAAAGGACATCGCTGAAAAATTGTAAAAACCATACTTTTAGTGTACTTATTAGTACACTACAGGCCTACAGATTAACTAATTCAGAGTTCGTGCGACTCCTTCAAATTCTGGAAATATTGTTGAAAATAAAAATGAAATAGCCTACCAGTCCTGAAGTCTTGAATATGAAATCTTAAAAACTGGTGCATGTATCAATAGGATGAACGGAAAGGAGACGGCCGGACTAGGATGATGATGAAAAATTTAGCCCCGAAATTGGGCGAGTGTGTGGCTTATATTATACACTATATTATTCTAACAACAATTTTGAAAGTTGGGATAGGGTTTTGATTTTATTTACGTGTCTAATGGTTGAATGCAGTAGTAACGTTTCACGTGGACTAAACAGTACATACAGGAACACTGCGGTATGTGAAACCTTACAGGGAAGTTTATTTGTGTTCCTTTGCTGTTTTGAGTTCGGATCAGTTAAACCTTACCTTAAACATCAAACGAGCTCGTTTTTGTTTTCTAATTCTTGATACTTTGACATACCAAACTGGTTGTCTGCACTCGTTGCAAAAGGCACTGAATTTCGCCCGCTCATTCAGTGCAAGTCTCTCTTTTGGAAGTTGATTTGTCCGTAGCTATCTATCAGCGGCTTTGTCCGTATTTGTAATATAGGACGGCAAGCCAAATGGGCAAATGGCACTTTAGCTTTAACAAGGGAGAATGATGTGAAATCATTATATAAATCGATTAGTAATAACGATAATGCTTCCGCTTCACGCGCTGGTAAATTGTTGGCTCACCAGCATTGTTAGCATTTGCTTACGCTTTCCGTCTGGCGTTTGCTGATTGGCATTGTTGCATAGAAACAATGTTTAAAACAATGTACAACAAAATAAAACGGGTCGTTCAGGGTCCGGGACGGAGCGACCAATTGAAATGTCTATTTCTGTAAAGGGCACATCCCCGGAAGTGGATCTTTCAAATGCGCGAAGAACCAGCTTTCTACGACAAATGGTTTAGTCTGTATAGATCACTGTATAAAAGCGTCCAAAGTCCACTACCATCGCCATCGCATAAGCCAAAAATGAAAATCACGATTCCAGCTCAAGTCCAGATCTCCAAAGTGACCAATCGGAAATTGATAAAAGTTGGTACACGAGCTCACCAAGCCCAACAAAGCTTGTATACTAAATTTGAGACGAAAATATTAAAAGGCGGGTACAGAAATTAAGCTTCCAAATTTCGGCGTTAACACGGGAAACCGAGGTCAAACATTACAATAAAGGCTACCGCCTTTACTAATGACACATGTAAAAACCGGTAACAATGCAAATCATGACAATTATTTCGCGCAAAATTTCACATTGTTGTTTGTAGATAGTCACTTTTGATGGACCCAGCGTGTAGATAGCTATTTTTGTTGGTACCAAGACAAAATGAAACAAATAATTTTGATTGTATATCTTTGCATGTAACTGCCTTGCAGGTGGGTTGGTGGTATAGTCTGTTCCACATTATGTTTGCAGAAAACTGACTGTGTGATGCGACGTTTCCTTGCACTACGACTCAAAAAACACATAAATATTCCCTCGTATATTTTACAGTAACTGTGTAGAGTCGCCAAGTGTGATATGCAAAGGTTTTTTGCACTCGTAGTGCAAGGAAACGTGACGTCATACAGTCAGTTTTCTGAAAACATAATGTGGAACAGACTATAGGCAGGTAACAATGCTTTAACAGTTGTGTTGTTCATTGTAATTTTTTTTTTTTTTTACATTGTTTTAAAATACAAGAAAGCCAAATGGGCTCGGTAAATGATAAATACAGATGCAAACCTGGAGTCAAATTGCCTTGATGTAGAATTTAACCCTCTAACTTTGAACCCATTAAACAGAGCAATACTTGCTGCAACCTTTGGTTCAAAAGTCCTGGGTTCAGTTTCCCACTAAGGCAACATGACACAAATATAAATAAACACAGATGCAAATGTATTTTTCCTTAAATTTTCGACTTAAATGACAGACTACATGGTGGATACTAGGGAAATGGTAAGACGCTGCGGGGCAGCAGTTGATGCAGCAGGCTGCAGGGCTGCTGATATAACGCAGCATACATTTGCTGAACCAGTTCAGCCAACCCTATTTGTTTCCTTATACTATAATTTTATAGGAAAAAACACAAACATTTTTAAAACGTTTAAAAGTTACAGCAATTGCCTGGACCCAAAACTTCGTACGTAATAATCGGACACAAACAGCTGTATATTCTGTAAAAGTGAGTTTAAAATAAGACGCCAGCAAAAATCTATTACACAATTTTAGCGTGCAATTTTTACTAATGGCTTTTCCCAGTAAATTTTGGGAGTTTTGAGCGTATTTGGGGAATTAAACAACAACGCACACTAATTAGCGACTTTCAAAACCAGTTGTATATCAGTCGATGCTACATCTGAAAGAACAACTATTTGTTTATTTGCAGTCGATTTAGTTTATGTAATTTACCTTGCCATTCTTTACTAAGTAGGATCAATGAGGCCTTTTTACGGAGACCAATTTTGAGATTATGGTTTTGTGTGGTGCTAACTAATTTCGAACGGCGCCAGTGAAACGCTCGTCAAAAAACTGCGCGCGATTTAACTTAGTCGGGATCTTGTAACATAAATACAGTGTAAAATGGGAAAATGTAGGAGCTGTAAAATACATTTAGAACGAATATGCAGCTTACCTTTTCTTCCATGCAGCATTCCATTTACAACTGTCACCCTTTCGATTTCATCTGCCAACCAATTTAGTACCGTGTTTGTAAACACTAACTTGTACATGGAGGCAGCCATCTTGGCTCTGACGTCTTGCTGCGCTATGATTGGCTGAGCAGAGACGTGGCGTTCGATTTACTTTGGTAACCAAACTAATCTCGAACGCCACGGCAGAGATGACCACTTTTGTAAGGCCCGCGTAATGCAAGATATATAATAAAAGTTTATTTGCCGAGTAAGTTAGAAAAATGGTAAGATAGGGCTTTTACTAGAAACCGCTTACATCTTACCAACATTAAGTGATAACAAATACATAGGCCTATAGCTAGATAAGAAATGTCTGTACAACAATATAGCAAAAATAACATTAGGAATAGTCTTATATGATTTGCATCCGACTTTGTAAGTAACCATTAAATTTAAGTTTATTTTACAGTGAATAGATGGTCATATTTGACGATCTCAAAACATTTCCATGCTAGCATTTAATCTTCCAAGAATGTAGCGCCCTCTACTGCAAAAATTCCAAAATTCGTAGATAGCCACTTTTGCAAGTAACCTCCTCACATGCCCTGTTAGATAGTTCTTAACGTAAATAGCGCTCGCAGCTTGACCCGGACTGCAGAAGCACAGACATGACGCTGAAAATTGTAGCTTAAGCCGGCCCACAGTGGAGTTCAAAGATACCGGCAAGTAATCATTGTGCTGTTGCTAACTACAAACTGCCCAAAACAATTCGTGGCATTTTTAAAAACCGCACATGGAAAATGTTGTCAACAAAATGCACCTTCACAAAATTTTCTCTTATTGTTGTTTGCCGGCCATTTTTAAGCAGCGTGATCGCAACGTACGGTGGCTTATTGGGACACACAACTTTTTTCTACACACACACAAGAGTTTACGAAACCCGAACAAGATGGCCACTGTGGCACGGGCACAGTTTACCATGTATCGTCCTAGGTTGTAATGTGCTTTATCCGGTGTTGCAACACTGAAGTTCCAGTTTCATGAAAGGTTCGTGTATGAAGGGAAAAAAGTTATTTGTCCCAATGAACCACCGTAGTAACAACACACGTTTCTTATTATTTGCCCTCCTAACTCGTGCCCTCGTGATATGACGCTTGCAGACTGTAGCTTTCCATAAGAATATGCTCTTCTTGTAACAAAGTGAGTGTACACACTAACCTTGCACTGCAAGAGTAAAATGGTTTTCTATTCATTGCCACTTCACGAGGCAATCGTTAGGATCATCCACTTACTCAAGCTCGAACACGGCTCAATGCATACCCTTGCGTACCCATCCATACCCCGAAAACCAACGGAGTAGGATTCAGTAGAGGCAGGATAAAAACTTACAAAAACACGTTAATTTCTCTACATTTTACGTCTCGTTTCTTGGTGTCTGACTTAACTAATTGACAGTTCAATAATAACAGCAAAGGGAATTGAACCCTGGAACTTTAAACGCCACAGGCCGAAATGCTACCGCTACGCACACTGACCGTGACAATTCGACCATGCCAGTATGGTGCAGCGGTTGAGCTACACCTCTGGTCCCAAAGGTCAACGGTTCAATTCCTGTACAGGACATCTTTTAAAATCCTAAAGACAATCCAAATAGGTTTGCATCTGTATTTATTCACTTCCAATTCAGCCAATTTCTTTTTTCTGTCCTGTTTATCATTGTCATGTAACGTAGCCGGTCACTTTCACTTCGCCGAGACCACCTAATCTCGCTAATTTTCGACGATCACTGCCGTTTCTTCAGGCTTTAGGATTTTCCGGACTTTTTCCAACGCCGCTCAAATTTGAATCCACTAAATGTCCAGGTTGAAGAAAATGTAAGAAAAAGTCCGGAAAATCCTAAAGCCTGAAGAAGGCAGTGATCGTCGAAACTTAGCGAGATTAGGTGGTCTCGGCGAAGTGAAAGTGAGCGAACTTAAGTTAAATTCGTTTTTACGTTTTGTTGAATTTGGAGTTTCACAGTATAATGCTCCATAACGACGTTTTTAAACGTAGCCGGAGAGGCAGCGTAGAGGCGTTGCATTGCGTGGCCAGGTATGTTTACAAAATGTGTCCATCGCATGCACTCGTGCATGGTGTCACCGAGTAGTGTTGTTTGAGTGACAAAGTTTGTTGGTTCCCGTACGACGCTGTGAGGTAAGACTAACGCGACATAATAAATGCCTGCCTACACTCACATATTTTCAGACTGAGCGTGCCGCTCAGACAGACAGGAAGAAAATCTGAAGCGATGCGATGCGTTACAGCGTACCAACAAAGTCAAAATTACTCCCAACGTTAAGTTGCTGACATAGTGTTTGTCGATCAGTGTTTATGTTTTTGGTGCACCATCATGCTTTACGCCAAACGTCCAAATTCAGCCGGCCTGGTCACGGCTTGAACCAAGGTGGTTGTTACTTTGTCTGTGACGGCGGAAGTGTGTGAGGACGACGAATGTGGAGGTTGAAGACCATGAGCGGCCTTCATACGGAGAGTCATGCTGCTGCGGGGAAGTGCGATATCTTTTAGCAGAGGCGAAGGTGGGGGAAGGTCGGCGTTTCCCTGGACGTCATCAGCGTCAATCCAGTGACGAGCATAGGAAGTTCCGGCAGAATCGGGAGGACTGCGGTGTTTAAGATTGCGTTTGGCTCTATCAAAGAGTTCATTGATCTCTCTTTAGATAGCGGCTGGTCCGAAAGCACAGCCAGTTTGGGAGAGGGACGCCTGGATAGATGAGATGAACAAGAAGAAAGGTCTAACTGGGCCTGATGGTTCAGAAGGCTTCAGTCTTTTGGTTTCTTTGTGAGATTTCTTAAGTTTGAGTTTGGAGTAGGACGACTTGATCTTGCAAACGCTGACTGATGCATAAGAGGATCAGGTGCAATTGGAGAAGACTGGGTGCATTGGACGGAAGAAGTAGCAGTAGTGATCACAGCAGTGCCATCCAGGCCAGCAGCAAGTATGGCAGGTAATCCACAGGAACAAAGGGCTTTCATAGGAGATGAGCGACTGTCGCTGACCGAAGGAGCTGCTTCAGAAGAGGCTGATAAAGAAGACCTCTTTGATGATCACGGCGAGTTGAATGGTATTAAGTTGAAATCCCTGACAGTCCTGGAGAGGGCGAAGGCAGGTTGACAAACGTTTATCAGCGTCGACAGTAAGTGAGGGAGCCAAAGAAGCAACCGGGGCTAGAGGCAAGGTTGCAAAACTGAGCTTTAAAGGGAACCAAACTGGGAGGAATGTTAAATATTGTTAATGTTAATATTGTTAACCTGCGGAGTGGTAAAAGGAACCCTCGGTCTCCGCTCTTTTATAATTTTATTACTAATCGGAGTCTTAGATGTTTAGCCAATAACTGTATTCTGATAAAGATGTAGGCAACTGTGATTCTAATGCAAATAAAACCCTATTACAGAAGCATTACTATCAATACGCATAGCTACCGAAGCCCCTTTCTGATCAGACATATGCCACGTGCGTAAAATGGCTTTAACTTGAAATTCATTGTCGGAAAGGCAAATATCATGTGGGTTACTCACAAACCGACATGACACATAAGATATTGGACCCAGGGGTCTTTGATGGGAGCACACCTTGTCCGATTTGGCAAGAGCAGTTTCGAAGATTTTTTTAAGAAGAGACACCTGCATAGCTTGATCGGGTGCGCAAACGATTGTAAGGGATGGGTGGCAAGGTCTGCTGGGTAGTGAGCAGCATTGCCACCTTGTGGTGATCTAATGATGTTTCTGATGTTTTTTTGAAAATTATGAACGAATTACAAGCCACACATTTTTAAGGTGGTAAAACAAATGCTTAACCTGGGTGTCGGACTGTGTTGTGGGGAGGAGAGGGGGGGGGGGGGGGCGCGGCCCCATATCATTTTTTACAAACTAACTGGTGGGCTCAAGTGTGTGACTCTTAACACATTCAAAACAACAAATAAAATATTTCGCAGAGCCCTTCCCAAAATAACACCAGTAAATAAATATTAAGAGGCTTCAAGTTCACAAACACAAATGTTTACTGAGAAATTTAACAGAATTTTGGGCAGCTTTCAAACTGTCCTCTTGCTGCTATTCTCGTGTGGTTGTAGAGGATACAGTACGCTTTCTTGGTGTGTACTCGTAAGTCACTATCGGACTTCAGGGCGAGGTGCTGTCTGTGCAGAGACATGAAATTTGCAAGTTTTCTTGCATTTGATAGGTCGGCCGTGGCCCTCAACACAGGTGGGCCTCAGGCACCTGCCAGTCTGACTGTATGGTGTACTGTACACGCTACTGGTAGGCGTACAAACATGTAAACAAATTGTACGATTCGAATGATGTAGATGAAATGCAGGCGTGCTGAGGAATGTGATAAACTGTGAGCAACAACTGCAATTATCTTGTTTCGAAATAATTAGTACACAGATTTTGTGATGCTCTGGGGGTGGGGGCTAATCGTCTAACTGGAAAATCCCATAATTGGAAAAACATATCAGTATAATGGAAAATCGTGTAAACGAAATTAATAGAAAATCGTCTAAATGTCCCTGCCTCGCTCGCTGCATCCATACATATAACATCAATATTATTGTCCAGTTAGACGTTTATCCATTATGCGCTACTCCGTTTAGATGATTTTCCATTAAACGATATTCCGTTTAAATGATTTTCCATGTTTTTTTATTTATGCAGGTATTAGACAATTATTCCATTAGACGATTTTCCAGTTAGACTTTCGTCCGACGCCCCATGCTCTGGTGATCAAATAAACTACGTGAAGCAAAAATCTACGCCAACCGAGTGAGCGAAGCGAACAATACGAGTGCACAAAACTACCGTTTTTCCGAACAGTTATTACGTATGTACAAACACAATTAAAAAACTTAATGCACAAATATTCGAAAGTAACTGCATGCATTTTCGAATGCTACGGTTGGCCAATGGCGTGGCTGCAGCAGCGCCACTGCTAGTAGTTGTCGGAGTGAAACTTTCTCTTATATTTGCCTGGTACCGAGTGTGTTACCTGGCCTTTGTAGGTCACGAAATGTTACCAGGCCATGGAATGGCAACCATGGCATTCGAAAATTCAAAAGCATTAAGTGTTAATGTTATTTAAAATATATGTGAAGAAAACTTAAAACAAGCAATACAGTCTACTGTGCTAGAGGAAGATATACTGTACGTAACTTTCAGATCATTTAATATCAATTAGCTCTCACCCACAAAGATCTCTAGACAGACTCTAGATAGACCCTTGTTTGGGCTCGTCAGTAGAGAATACGTTGTGGATGAGAGCTAGGCTACGCTTGCTAGGGCAAATGACAAGAGTGAAACGAATAAGGTTTCAGCACGCAAAATAGCAGAAACTTCTGCTATTTTGCTTCCTGAAACCATATTCATTTCGCCTTTGTAATTTTCAGATGTACACATATCAGTGAGGAAAAACACAAAGGTATGTCGTAAGATTCTATTTCACTTACACGGTTGATCAGTACATTTTCACAAGAAAAAAAGTAAACACTGTTAACTAATTCACATCACATGGTTTACAAAAGTAGGATTATGTGGTTAATAATAAATTTAAAATGCGTTTAAAAATACTATTTATACATGGGTTTCCATAATGACAGTCGACGTTAAGAAATCAACCTCTTCGAAGAGTCAATGGGTAGTTTAAGACTAACGTCCATCAAAATGCCAAACAAAAACAATTTAAAATGTTCCTTTACATCAAGTAATATACAGCCATAAATGAAGAGATGGGAAAATTGGGATGAAAAAAAAAACAACAACAAGATGAAGTTTAAATTTGTAACAAATATAAACATGAAGATACATTAATATATAGCTATAATTTAATATTCTTAAAAATTAAACAGTATTTTCCACAACGAAAATACAAATAAATGTGAAAACTCTTTTTCAGTTTTTTTTTACAAGTTCGAAATTATGATTATAAAATTAACCGGGTGAAAATAAATTTGATTTGTTTCAATATTACAACATACAAACATGCAGGCCAGTAGAAAACACACCGTCTTCTTCTATCAACCCATTCTGTCTGGAGCATCCGCTGGTAGGTCGAGTTTGTCGGCTATGTTGTCTATCTCATCGGTGGTGTTACCTTCCATATTTTGGTAAACGAGCGTGGCCAAGACGGCCAAGATGATGCAAACTAGGACGATGTAGAGAATGTACTTTCGAGATCTCTTTGGTGTGTCGGGTTCGTCGGCTTGCTCCAGAACTCGTGACGCAAGATTGCTGTCGTTGTTGCTGCTGCTAACGGAGTGGACGTCTTTGTTGGAATTGAGCAAACTGTTCTGGTTACTGTAAAAACCACATAAACGAGGACAAACAAAATAAAGATGAAGAAAAATGATAACAAATATGAAAAGCAGAAAAAAAGCGAGGTGTACACCCAAGTGAAAGCCGTACAGCCAAGCTACAAGCAAGAAGTGCAGAAAAATACTATTCATTCTATCACAAATTACAATTTAGAGCAGTACTGATTAGCATTTCTGAGCAGCACACCGAACAAGCCGATTGAACTGATTACCGTTACTAGAATAAATGTTGAGTGGGTCCTACGTCCGATTTATGTGGCCCACTTTAGCGCGCCAAGCATGAATTTTGCCAAATTTGTGTTCTTACTTCATCATGAAACATGGGTTTATCAAAGAAAATGAAGCTATGGAGTACGGCTACACCGACACCGATATTGAATCTTATCGGTTACTGATATGTAGGGCTGTACTGAACCGAACATGGCCAAACAGAGGGTGTTCGGTTCGGTGCCATGTTCGGCCGTTCAAAAGAAAATTACCGAACCAAACGTACTTCCACTTCTAATTTACCGATTTTGATGTTTGAATGCAACACTTTGCAGGTTTTTTCACCAGTTTCCTGATGGTCCAAACCACAGTTCTTGGCTCAGAAATTGACAGAAATTGCAAAGGTAGAGGAAATTTCTTCATGCTCAAACAGTTTCTCCACATGTATGCACTGAGAACATAAATGTATTTATTAATAAACTTGTGCTTTGATAATATATGATTCTGTGTGAACCAAGTTGTTTTAAATTTTATTTTAAAAGTTGATTGGTTTGGTACACTTTTGTTCAGTGTTCGGCCGAAAAATTGGTATTCGGTACAGTCTTACTGATATGTATTGTATTGGATTGTAATAGTTTTCAAAGAAATATTGATAACTCGGGAACCGTTTGAGATTATGACATGCAGTTCACGGCTTTTTGCTCAGGAAATCACAGATTATCTTCCTAGCTGTATTTCACATGTTGGTTACTATTAAATATTTTAGTAATTGTTGGGGCACTAAACAAATTTAGAGTTTAAAAGATGAATATCTGTATCGGTAAAATTTTCAAAACTGTACCGGTATCGGATTCAACGGCAAAGTTGGTATAAGTGCACAATGTTGTATCAGCACATGCCATTTTTATTACAAATCTTGCAGATTGCCGTCTGCGTTGGGCTTTCAGAGGCTTGACTTTGAAACTTTCTCGTAATTTTACGGGCTCTCGGTCTGTTCAGTGCACGGTAAAACGAACAATGTTTCAAACAACGTGTACCAAACATCAACAAAATTTCCGTCTGTCATCTCACCCCACTTTCCGCAAAACATCCATTTTTTTTAAAAGTAAAAGTAATCAAAATATGTATGAGGTCGAGCTCAGTCCATTAATAAAATTGTCCTGCCTAACCATCCAAAAACAATGCGATAACCAAAACTACAACCATTACCATGCGCCATGCCACCACCATTAAACAGCAAGAGGTCCATGTTAGCCGTGTTGTGCGCCCATAATATAGCAAAAGACCTATGTACAAATGTTAGCAAGCCTGTGCACCGGTGTTAAAACACTGCAATGGTAATACAAATCAAACACGCCAACTGCTGCTTTCGTCATTCCGATCTTTACGATATCATGGTCGCACGTGGCTTTTTCTCGTCAATTCTAAATTGCAAATAAGAAAATGTAGCAATTAACATAGAATTAACCAATGGAATACCTGCCTAGTAACTGGGAACTGATTACACCGTGGCAGAAAAACAATGTTCTCTTAATGTACTTTTTTTTAAACTGTTAAGCTTTTATAAATTCAAGAATGCTAAATGAATGATATTGTAAGAGCGTGGAAATTGTTTAAATATTTAAAGGGCAAATAAGACAATTATGTGGTATATTACCGCAATAGGCATTTTTAAACCACCTTAAATACAAACAGAAAATACATTGGCTACAACATTTCATATAATATTACGAAATAATTTCTATTTTAGCACCATTTCCTACCAATAGATGCTGCTGTGAAACAACTGTTTAAATTCTTGCGTTTTACTGAAATAATATTTTTGCCTTACGTTTGAGGATTTGTCATCTGAGAGAAAATAAAAGATAACTTATCCTAAAGTTCAAGTTAGTGGGAAGAAACAGACCCAAAAATGTAAATTCGTTTTTAATACTGCGCAAAACGGAATACAATTGTTTTTTTTTTGTAACTTAGGAGGGTGCAGTCATGTATTATTCAAGTGACAATGGCGAAACGAATACGGTTTCAGCAAGCGAAATATCAGAATCGTCTGCTTGTTTGGGGCTCCATTCTACTGAATGGTTGACACCCCGGGCCTAATAAAATTTTTACCAATTGATCATTTAATATCAATTAGCTCTCACCCACAAAGATCTCTAGACAGACTGTTTCGCCCTTGTTTGGGCTCGTCAGTAGAGAATACTGACCTAACAAGGGCGAAACAGTCTGTCTAGAGATCTTTGTGGGTGAGAGCTAATTGATATTAAATGATCAATTGGTAAAAATTGTATTAGGCCCGGGTGTCAACCATTCAGTAGAATGGAGCCCCAAACAAGTAGACGATTCTGCTATTTCGCTTGCTGAGACCATATTCGTTTCGCCATTGTCATTTGCCCTAGCAAGCGTAGCCTAGCTCTCATCCACAAAGTATTCTCTACTAACGAGCCCAAACAAGGGCGAAACAGTCTGTGTAGAGATCTTTGTGGGTGAGAGCTAATTGATATTAAATTATTCAAGTTCTAACCTAACCGAATTCCACGCTTTTCCAGTGTTTTTCCCATTTCAGTAGTTCCATTTTCCATGCTGCTTTCCAGGCTTCACAATTCTAGTTCGAATGCACTGCATGGGCCAATTGAGTTTTACCCATGCTAAAACCAAAATCGTCGAACTGGTGGAACTGAAGCACTGTAAAAACTGGCGTAGACCTAATCCAAAGCAACTTTTTTTTTTACTGCAAGATGCGGACACGTGCAAGAACGCTTTACAAGGCAATTTAATAAATTTTTTGCAAAGAAGTACTTTTATCCCCGAATTAGTTTGCTGAAAATTAGGATGTTCGAAAATTACAGGTTTTTCCATTCGAATGTTGACAGACGTATCAGAATTCCAAACTTTCAAGGCCTGTAAAAACGCCTTCCGAAATTCAAGACTCTTCTAGCTGGTGTAAGAACCCTCTGCAAATTGACTCGCTTGCCCTTTAAATTGATAAACATGTTTTTGCTTAACTATGATTATTATGATACCATACCTTACATATTGAAAAAAGGTTTGATTTTTAAGAAATGACTGAAAAAGTATGTGCACAGCAATTTTTCAGCTAAGCTAACAGAGAACACAAGTTTTAGGCATAAAAATAATTTCATCTTAAGCCTTGTCAGTTCACATGAAAATGCTGATTTGGTTGAACTAATGACAACATTTTATTTTATTGGTCAACAACAACAACAATTTCAAACTGTTTCTATCACAAACAGGCAGCTGCTTGCAAGTTGGCGTTCATGCTAATAGCCATGCAAGAATTGTTTTTTTTTAATTCCCTATAATTTAAGACTAGTGTGGGCAATATCTATCACGTCATTATACTGAAGTAGTGCCGGGCAGTACCTGAATTATGCAGATGACACTGGTTACCAAGTTTAACCTCGACATGAAGGTTTTAAGGTTACAAGTTTCTTTTAATTTTAAGAATAAAATATGCATAACCTTTAAAAAAAAAATCCCTTCTATCATTTATTATTAATTTTTTTGTGTGTTTTGTTCCTGTCCCTTACTCGTCACACAATTTTTTTATTTTATATTCTTGTCAGGGGTTTACTCGATAGTTATAACTATTTACAATCTTTGCAAAATGTTTCCAGGGTGGCAGTTCAGTCAGACAGGAAACCTTCCATACTGCCCAACACTATACTAGTGACCAAACAAAGCTGTGCTTTATCGTTCAACCAACATCTCTGGTCCTGTGATGAAATATTTTGGCAAGAGAAATCGAGTCACATTATTCCAATCATTTCCATGGTTCAATCCAGTTGTTTCATTTTTTTTAAACTAATAATAAAGGAATTTTAGGAATTTTCATTGATATAAAATTTACCTAAACCTTTATAGTTTTGTACAGATCAGGTACAAAACATTTTGGAATGGTTTAGGAAGGGTTTATAACGAACAAAGGACGCCACACGCATCTGTCGAGCCTTAAATACGGACTTACGATTGCAGCAAATTGGGGTATTTTGATCTATCCGCTGGGGTGTACGAGATATCTGACCTCAAGCTGCGGCGAGGGGTTGGTGTATCACGACTGTAACCCGGCCGCTGAAAGGGACTGTTGACATCATCGTGGATGCTCAAGGTGGAGTTGGATGAAGAATCGCCTGGCAAGCGCTTCCTTACTTCAGTCAACCTAGAAAAAAATAATAAATCATCCATAATTTTAATATTATGTTTGTTAGTTGTTTGTTTGTCACTTTTTTTCCTCTTTCACTGATAGCCCTGCTTCTTCAATAAGACCAGGAACCGATAAAGCGAGCCACCTCTGGGCGGCGAGGGCCCGGCCCTCATTATTTTCATTGTTCATTTCCTGATAAGAGCACACATGTAAACAATGAATACAAATGTTAAAAAAAAAAAACACAATGACTAAAAATAATTTTAAATGCTATAAAGCATTTAATCTGTGTAGTTTGTGAATTACAACTTAGGTAACAATTATGTCAGGGGGACAGACACCAAAAGTTGTCCAAACCCATGGGAGCGCCGTTGTGAATGAACTCAAGCCCCAAGAAAATGTCTAGTAGCGAGCCCCCTTGGAAGCCCTGGGGCTCGTATCAGCAAAAAACATGGTCCTTTCGTGGGAGGCAATGAATCACCTAATGGGATCTCGGCACAGTCCTTGTGCGTCAAAGCTGGGAAACAACACACGAGGCTGCTGCAGGTGATACGAGGGAGCCTTCACCGCATCGAAGTAGGCGAACATAGTCTTTGGAGGGCCGTATTAACGACCGGCACAGACAGCGCTCTGTAAAAAGTTCCAGGCAGATAAAAGCCTATGGAAGCGGTAAACTGTTTCCAGTAAATGTCATCTCCGTCACCCCCAACATCACCGTCATACGAACGAAGGTCTGAGGAAAACCCACTCCAACGTGTGTGTGTGTGGGGTGGGGGGGGGGGGGGGGACAGAAGCACCGAGGTGCTGAATCGGCAAAGCCCCTACTGAGTAAAGAGGCGAATCAGAAGCACAGCGAAGTGACAAGCCACACGCAGTGGCAAAGTTGCGACGTGGTGAAGCAGACACGCTGCAAAATAGCGACATGACGCCTAGGCAATGCATGTACACAGCGAAGTGGAGCAGCACTGGTGTGACACGGCACAGGCAACCCACTTTGCAGAGGAATGGAGCAGCACATAGGCAAAACATAATGTTCCACATCGCCACTATGTAATGGAAAAGCCACACGCCCTGGCCCACCCAACCCCACAGCAGAAGGGGCAGCAGCAGCCTTACTCTGTACATAGTCCACTAGAACGCAGTGATGCGACGAACGTACCGAACAGCGATCCTTGGCCGACGTTGGACTTATACGTCAGACTGCCTAATTATGGGAATCGACCCCATAATCGAACCTATAAAGGACGTGTCAGTCTGGCTTAGCGGTAGTACCTTGGGCTTTGATTTCAGAGGTCGTGGGTTCGATTCTCCGCTCAGGCAGTCTGACATATAAGTCCAAACGGCAACGTCAATAGGTTTGCATCCGTATTTAGTTAACAAATTTCGAGCCCATTGGTTGCCATCCCGTTTAATCAAAGGTCTGAGACATGTTTTCCTGAAATTGATCTCAGCAAAGTGCAAGCACACGTCCACTCAAGAAGAGTGCTCAAATGTAAAGTGATGGGAAGTGCCATTGCATGCCGGGAGTCTGCGGGCAGTGCCACCAGGTGGTGAGTAGTTGAAATCACTTAACACGTGAATTTCCAGGTCTTTAAGCAATGAACATTTAATCAAACAATTAACGCTAAAAACTAAAGGTTAGTATTTTCAGATTACCGTATAGTGAAAAAAGTAAGTTACCCTTTGTTTACCAGAATCGGCTTCATTGTTTTGCCCTTTTAAACCTTATTACTAGCTGCATGAAAAAACTACCATGTTCCTTTGGATGTTCGAACAATTAAATACTTCCACAACGACGCTCATATCCAAAAATTTACAAAATACTACTCAGTATTTGCAAATGCGAATTTCCCCTTATGAATGTACAGGGCCCCTCAAACCCTGCCTTTAAATTTCTAATCAGTCAAGAGTTGGGTGAAAAACTCACTCAAAGATGGCACGAAGCAGAAGAAAATCAAAAATGGCACGAAGCACAAGAAAAGCACGAAAAACGAGCAATAATAGCATCTCCCTCCACATACAGCAGGCTACGACGACTACCGAATTTGAATGGTAATCGCGAAGTGATCGTGAAGTGTTGATGTGGCTGCAGCAGTTATGTAAACAGAAAATCCCACTAGGAGACCATGATGAAGACGGGAGGAACTAAAACAGTCTACCTAGTTTCGGTTAACCTGCCCGTCGAAAATTTGCATTTGAATTTTTGGATTTAAGCGTCATCGTGGAAGGATTTTATTATTACTAGCTGCGTTGAACCTAGCGTACGGTAGCATTAAATAACTGAGTAACCACAGAAACTGTAGAAACATTTCAAAATATTATAGGCCAAGTGACGACTTACATGGATGGCACAGTGAATTCGTTTGACTTCGGCGAACGGCGATTTTGAGTAGTAATCATCGGAGTCGATGAATGCCTTGAAGCTGTGTCGTCATCACTGTCTGAAAATTCGTCTTCTTCATACCTTCTGTGGCTAAGCTCACCGTCAACTACCCCTCTCATGAGACGGGCAAGTTTTCTTTCGTACACTTGTCTTGTTGTTTCTGGAAGTTAAATATAAATTTACATTTCGGAACAAAGCTAAATGTAGAGTTAGAAGGCTGTTACACACCAATGCAGACATCGTTATCGATAAATCTGCAGATATTCAATGTATCAGTGCGAGATCAGAACAGGTATTCATCAGTGATTCATTTAATGACACACTACTACACTTCAACACTGATTGACAACGTCAGTGTTCCCCATAGTGCTGGCAAGTATCGACGATTTTCTCTTACAGTATCAGAATTTTGAAAAAAAAATAATCGTTATTTTGGTATGTAGGTTCAGAGGTGCAGAATATGCCAGAAAGGTAGAACGAGGTTTGCGGGAAATTTCAGAGAACTGAGAAAATGCATTAAAAAATGGTTTGCCTGCATAGTGAAAGGCTGTGGAAAATTTCGTGGGAAATTTGTCCTGTAAGAATTTTATGCACCCCTGTATCGGTTTAATTTTTTTAATTTACTAGCATTTCATTCAGACAACCTTCGTCTTGTATGCACTTAGCATGCTACATTAATTAGTTTTTTTGTATTAAAAATATATAAAACCAACTTTTAGGGTACATTACTAAGACTACACGGATACCGATACTGGATCGGATCGGTATTTGTGGTATCGGTAACGGACCGGTATCAGAAACTTTCGCGGAAATATTGATAACTCTGGAACCGTTAGAGATTACGACATGCGGTTTGCAGCAATTTGATCAAGAAATCACCGAGTATCTTCCTAGCTATGTTTTAACTATGGGTTACTATTTCAAACATTCAGGGGTCGTAGCGGGTTTTTTTTTTTTGGGGGGGGGGATGTAGGAAATAAGGAATTTCGTAAGACATAAATAAGGAAAAACAAGGAATTTTTCACTAAAAAGTAGGCAAAAATAAGGAACCCCTCGGCATATATCAGGCTTAATAACCGTATATGTATAAAAGCTTACTCTTTTCAAGAGCATTCTTAAATCTAGGCTACCAAATCCAATTTAACAAAAATCTCTTTAATAACCTGATCACATGGCAGCAGGTGGAAAAAAATAGCTCTTCAATCTATACAGCGATGGCTGTAGTTTTTTATGGGGGGGGGGGGGGGGG
>JAHWFP010063863.1:36987-51591 GCA_023313725.1 Lithobius niger
AAGTATTTTTTATTAATTTATGAATTTAAGCATAAATTGACTGTATTTCATCCAATATAGTATGCTAACAAAATTCAAGGCCATTTCAAGGCATCTTAGAAAAAAATGGCAATTTTCGAGGCTTTTCAAGCCTTTAATTTTTGGTTTTGAAATTTAAGGCTGTTCAAGGAATTCAAGGCCGTGTACGAACCCTGTAAAAGCACAAAACAAAAGTTGTTGTTTACCAATATAAACTTACCAGATTAAAAATACCGTAGCGGTGAGGTTCATGTAATCTGAAATTGTGCGTTAAGTTTTCTAGAATGTCATTTTTTCGATAAACTTACCACACAATAGGTTGTGTGTTTGGGTACACAATGGCGTTGATTGACAAGTCAAAAATTACTTGACTGAAATACCAGTACAAAAGTTCTATTTACACATAATTTTATGTAAAAATGGTTTTCTTTTTCTTAAATCAAATAGGAAAAGCTTTAACTGTGTGTATGGTCAACATACACTTCATTTGTACAAAACTTGCAAGTGCTCAGCAAACATGTCAGCAAATGTAGTCAGGGGCAGACGAAAAGGGAGTACGCTACTTTCAGGACCGTAAAATACTAGGAATACGGTGGTATTCTTCCCTATGCATCTCTAGCAATCTGATACCAATGTCTATACTAACAACGCTGAATTATGAATGAACCATAATTTGCTAACTGGCATTTCGTTGCCCTGACATACATGAAACATGTTTACGTTTTGTACCCTTAGATTTCAAAGGAAAATATTCACCATTCCAATAAATACCCTTGCAAATTTTCGACAGTTTGGTATTTCTGGCGACCACATCACCGCTCACTTCGTCGGAATAGTTTGTCTGCTATTTGCGGTCATGTGGTAGCCTGCAGAAGAGTCATTCTGAGCCCCTCCAACTCCAGAAAAACCAGACTTTCGAAAATCTGCAAGGATATTGGAATGGTTAATATCCTTTCCATTGCAATCTAAGCGTACAAGACATAAACATGAACTCGGATTTTCAAAATAAGTGATGTGACATTTTTAAATACGTGAAACAGAAATAATATTGTTCCATCTCAATGAGCATTTTATATTCTTCGTAAATTTTCAGCGAAAACCAGACCTGTTCACCTTCTTCAGACTTTACCCAACATCTTATTGCAAAAGTCATCATGTCATAGTACACATGAATTTGAATCTGGCACTGCCATGGCAAAACCAATGATCTCTACATCCGTGCATGGAGGGAGGCCTCATTTCATGTTGAGTTGGTCACACAGTCTAGGCCTCACAAGCTGTTCCACTCCATCAAAGGAAGCTCCTGCAAGATTCATGAGAGGAATTGGCTGTGTGAGAAATGTTTTATGACTGGGTGTCACGTTTGGAGTTGAAATTCATCAACAATTAGGTGTCATTCCGCGCAGCCTGGTGTTTTGTGCGTTTATGATGCTGGGCAATGCCACTAAATTTCTTGCTTTTGTGGGTGTCCGTCACTTGCTCTCGAATCCTGGTCAGCAGGGTACGCTTGGTTTCTCCTACGTAAATGGCGTCACAGGTCATGCAGGGCACTCCGTTCACCACATCTCTGTTTGCAAAAGTGTGGGAGGGGCAAATGGGTGCAATCGGGTTCCACGTCAGTCTTTTGGATGGGATGGGTAGTTGGCGAGAATTACTGCGGATGGCGTAACCATGACGAGGTGGGAAAGGGGGGAGGCGGATGTGGACCACCCCAACCTCCACTCGGTCCACATGTTACCTCCCCCCCCCCCCCCCCCCCTCGTCACGGTTACACCCTCCACAATTGGTGAATTACGGTCATTCCTTACTGCAGTTGGCAAATCATTATTTTTTGTTGAATACCTTCCAAGTTACATTGCGTTGCCAATAAACTAACTAAACTTAGTTAGGTATTAAATGAAAAACATATTTGTTGGGGGGGAGACATGGAAAATAATTTTTAATGAGTATTCTAATATTTTTGGCATATATTTGAATATTCGTCCGATCCCTAGTAGCACTTTCTAATCAAAATCCATGCTTTTATTGTGCAGCTCTTTCTAAAGCTAACATGAAGGAGTGGGGCTTAAAAATATTTAAAAAAAAGCACTCCACCAGCACGGGAAAAAAAATTCAATTTTTGCGCGTGAAACAACTTTCTTTTTTTAAATGGCCTACAAATTGTTTGGGTGGTGTTCAAAATCGCTAGATGAAACGCCCCGAATTTTTTCCATGTTTTCCAGACCAGTACAACTGAAATTCTTCCCAGATTTTTTTTAGCCGGTAGTGAAGGACTACGAATATTTGTTTTTACATTTCACGCAAATCTCAATAACTATATCGCATCACTTTGCTATATCAACAATTACGCTGCGCAAACTGATGTTGGTAAAGAGAAGGAATGCCACAAACTAAACAAAACTAGAAACGAGCTTAACTCGCAACGTCCCAGATAACTCGGACGTAAGGAGTTTTTGCTTTATCAGAAAAGAAACAAAAAGAACACATATTTTTAATTATAATAAAGTGAAGGTTTTAGAAGTCGAAAATGAAATAAGAATTAGCTATCTTTAATCTTTATAGAAGAAACAGACTTTTGGGAAAATATTGAAATTCCCTGACATTCAGTACCGTATCAAATTCCCAGATTTTTCCTCGACTTTTCGAGATTTGATAAATTCCCTGAATTTTCCCGGTTGTCCATGTAGAATGCCACCCTGTTGTTCAAAACAAGGGACCAATCGTATTATTGCTATGGAATGGACGGCTGAACCAACCAAAGTTTGAAAGTACGCAGTAGATCTAAGATCGAACAAATTTCAAGAACAACCCTAAAAGGGAATGTATGAAAATTTTACATAAATTCTAAAAAAAATTATTTTGAACAGTTTAGGGACCGCTCATAATTTGTGAGCGGGGGGGGTTTGAAAGTTTGTGATGGAGCCCTTCCAAAATTTTGTAGTCCCCCCCTAAACATTTTTTGGTTCCCTCTTTGAAGGGCCAGTTTTTTTTAGTAGCCGCTCCTCCCCCAGAAGCATTAATAGTTAATAACCGTTTCTGTTTACACATATCTATCCATTCTTGTGCACTGGAATACTGGTCTGAAGGTAGACTCAGAAATAATCCTGTGGTCGACTCCTGGTGTTAGCATCCCATCTTGTTCGATCAGAGAATTGGCTGTGCAATGCAACCAGTGAGTGTTCCGTTTTGTTTTTTGTTTAACGAGAATTAACCAAAATTGATCATTCGAAAGAGAGAGGGACAACTTTGCTGGAAAAATCCAACCGGAAAACTCCGTTGTCACTTTTTAAACAATAAACCACATGTGTTACAACCACACGTTGCAGATATCTGAGAAAGGAATACACACGCCTGACTGGGAAAATACTACGCTTTATAATCATGAGATATTTTTAGATTAAATTACTAATGTTTACAGCGGGGCCAGCCCCGAAAGCTGAAGCAATTTTATTGATTAAAGAATTCTGAAGAGCATTTTTAGGACAATTACACAACGTGAATTTCCCCAAAAATTAATGAAAATTATCTCCCCCCCCCCTTTAGAGCCAGTGAAAAATGTTGATCCCCCTTGAAGGGTGTGCTCATTTGCGTGCTCATCAGTTAACCAAACATTTTAATTACTCAAGTCTTTAAAACGTGAACAAATTATGTTTTGCATATAAATTTGTCTGCCACAACTGTACCACTATTTTGCATTGATAAGACAAAATGTCTATTTCTGTATCATGTTAAAACCATTTTGTGCTACCATGGTAGCTAGCCTACATAAAAAATTAGGGCATCTGTAAGTCTAACAAAGAAGTGTGTTGCAGCCAGGATTGGGCAACACATTTCTTTGTTAGACCTACACAACCCTAATTTTTTCTGTAGGCAAGCTACCGTGGTATTCAAAATGCTTGTATTCAAAACCAATTTAAGCCTAACTCCTCAAAAATTATTTTCCATTATTGATGAGCAACATAGATAATGCTTCAAAATATAAATAGACGGGAAGGCACATCTCAATCTCCGAAGGGGTGACCAATTTCCCTTCCATCGAAGGCGGAGAACTTCTTATTTTTAGTAACAAATGGAGAGCCATTTTTCCACCCCATCCAACAGCTTTTTTGTCTCTGCGTAATTAAAATGCATGGCACACTTACCAACAATGGGGCCAACTTTATATTTAAGGTTAAGAAGTCGTTCCCGTAGTTCTTCATCTGACAACTGGGCAATGTTGAGGTCTCCAATGACCAAGCTAACGTTATCTTCATCGTCTTCATGGTTGACAGATGTGAAGACGCTTTTTCTCTAAAACAAAAATGACAAAAACGATAATGTCTTAAGGGGAAAACTGATAAAAAAGAATGCAGAAAAAATGTTATAAATAAAAAATAATGATGCAGTTGCACAATTAATTCTGCATCGGTTATTTTCACGAACCAAAGAGAAAAAACAACTAAAATTCAAGCACTCAACACAGACGTGTTAAATTTGCTTCTGTATTTACCCTCTCACAACCTCAGTCGTGTTCAATATTTGAGCACAACATACTTCACGCATTGCCGGGAGGAGAATACACTGTCACTTCAACCAGAAATAAGGTGCTTCATAGGGAACCAACATATGAAGAAATGTTCTTTAAAAGTGTCTGAAACAATCCGAAATTGCAGTAACATGGAGTTACCATAACTCCTGATTTATTGATAACGTCCCTGCCTCGCTCGCTGCGGCTATACATATAACACCAGAAACCGTGTTACTGCAATTCCGTGTTACTACAAATCCATGTTAGGCCTACTACAATTCCGGATTGTTTCACTTTTAAAGCAAATTACAAATCCGGAGTAACTAATTCCAGGTCCACACAGGGGTGAGTATTTAAGAAAACTCCGGAGTTAACGTAAATCCGTGTCGGTACAATTCCGCGCACCCACAACAATGGTTCATGATCTGGTTGTGCCATGATTGTTTGAAGAACGCGCGTGATCCACACCATGAGTGAGGAGGAGGGGGACATGAATAGATTAGTTAGGAGCTATCTTACTACGTTCACACTTAAGTACGAGATACTTTAAGTTTAAACATTGTTCCACCTGCTGCCCAGTCCTCTGCCTGTCAAGTTCTACAAGCAATGGGAACACCGAGACTTTCACCGCCACACAGTCTGTTCGACTACTATCATCGTACTGATGATTCGCACCACTGTAAGATCGTCCAGGTAAAGATAATGCCAGGACGTTTCTGATTAGACTATTGACCTAAGTACTAATCTAAGACATTACTGTAGGCTTACACCGTATTTGTGAGATCGGTACTAGAATACGCCTGCCAAGTTTGGTCAACACACTTGGCTACATACGTCGATAACGTTGAGGTCTGTTCAGCGGCATTTCACCAAATTTCTACAAGATCTTAAAAACAAGACAGGCTATACATTTGTATAGACCTACCTTAAACCTTGACTCACTCGAATTACACAGGCTATGTGCCAACCTCTGCTTAAAACCTACCGAATCTTAAAGGGAAACACCAGCACTCCAGCTCAGACCCGACCACGACTTTCAAGTTCTGCCGAACTCGGGACTTGAGACTCTGACCCTGATGCCATGTTTACTTGTGAAAAGGGTCGGTGCGCCGGCCCGTGCCTTAGGGAAATATTTTGACTCTAGGAGCACTAATAACAACAAGATAAAAGGAACGCAGGAGAAGGGGAGGGAAAAAGGAAGGGGCGAAAGGAACAACGATTGTGCACACAAATGTTGTAGCGAGAGAAAATTTAATTAAAAGTACGGACCCTATCCTCGATGTCGGGGTCCCCTATGGAATGGGTATGAAAAGAAGGGTGTTGAATATTCTCTTTGTGAAACTGTGGTTCTCTCTGAGGATATAAAAGACGGGGGCCATACACCAAACGCAGTGTTCGGGTCCAGTGTGGAAGCAGTACTACAGGTGGTATCTTTTTTGAGGTCAGAGGAAATGTGCATACTTGAGGTCACCACTTAAATCAACTGTAAATCAGGGTTTTTTTTTTTGTCCACTTCTTTTCCTACGTTCGAGAACAAGATTCACAAAAGTTAGACCTCACCACGTTCATTAGAAGGAGTTAACTACAGTACTGCATAGAACCAATATTTTCTTTGCCGATTTGTGTTGTTGCTAATATTTTGCAAGTTTAGCCTATGGCTATATCAAAACACCGGCAGCCGGTGGTTACTGTGGTTAGCAGACGATATCACAAGAAAAAATAACACACCACCACAAATTTGAAACACTGTTCCTTGAATTTTCGGTGGAGTAGAAAGTATAGAGATCAGTGGGCGAGACATTGAAGCTGCAGTTTCCAAGCCTATGGCTAGACCATGGACCTTCTGTGTCCTCAGAAAACCATATGGGGAAAACTAACATTGCCAATGCTTGCTTACGAAGAAAGAGGAAGTCTCTAGCATAATCTTGAAAAATGTTAGAGAATGCAGAGGTTCTTGTTCGACATACAAGCAGCAAGCTCGACACACTTTCAAGGCAGTGCCACTTGTTACTGCTAGGCAGACAGAAAAACTGGAACCAAAAAAGGTGTCAAGTAACGAAATACCGCACTATGATCGTTTTCGGGATTGAACGCCTTTAAAACGATAAAAACTATCACGATTGGGCTATTTCTGTGAAGCTTTGTTGCGACATAAAAATCTATGGGAAATTTGCAGAAGGCAGCAGAGTAAAGAATGCAACAACTGACCAGCTGTTCGACAAGTTTGAAGAAAACAGTGGTAGTTGTACAGTAAGTGATGATGGCTGATGCTATCAATATCGCAACATTTGCAAGGCCGTTTAGGCAAAAAAGAGATTTAAAATGGCTTGAGGTGGATAAACGGACCTACTTGACGCACTTTAACCCTTAAAACAACAGAGAGAAGATATACCCTCGGTGATAGGACTACATTCAAGCAATCCTATGTAAATATACCAATTTATTTTTCTGTGGGACAAGGAAAAATTGTGAAACAACCTTTTAAAGGTACCTACCTGCTCCATGCTGGTTTTTCTTGTTTAACAGTTTCGTTGCATTCAGTCAATCTTCATAAAAGTTGCAAACCCCTTTCCCAATTTCAAACTTTTTTTTTTAAATGGCTTTCCTGTGTGATAGTTTTGTTATGGTTCAGACCTAAATGTTGTGACCCCTATTTTTGTGACAAGGCTTTTGTATGCGATACTTTTGTTGCAATGCAATGTAAACCTATGCGAGTAAACTTCTTTTCACAGTGGGCCTATGACTTTCCTGAACAGGGTTGGAAAAAATCATGATTTATATAAAAAAATTTTAAAAATCACATTTTTTTTATTTAAATCGGATTCTTTTGATTTCAATCTGATTTTTTTGACTTGACTTTTTTGTTTTTTTTTCCAGACTTCGTTTATTAAAAAAACTCTACAAAAACGGAACTAAATCAAGTATATTTAGCAAAACAATTCGAAATTAAAAGACTTATTTAAGGATTATTTGTTTACGAGTTTCACAAGAAACACAAGTTTAGCTGCCTTTTCAACTCCTTTTCAAGTAGTTTATGAGAAGAGGAGTTGGGTGAGCCATCAGTCGTCTGCCTCTTAGGGGTGTGGTGTGCCTTCAGAAAGTTGTACCTGAGATGGGGAGGGCTGGGATTGGGTTACAGGGCCAACTACTGCATTGGAACTTTCTAATTCTAAAGAGGCATCTCCAGAAACGATCTTCAGTTTCGTCTTCATTATATGCTGAAAAACATTTTTCTTTATGAGCTTTAAGCCTAGCAACAAGCCCTTGCAATGTTTTTCCACAAGCTTTACATTTGGCTTTAACTCTGACTCCTTTGTCAGTTGTGGTCTTTTCTCTTCAAAATATGCCCAAATGTGGTCTTTTTTACGTCCTGATATTGACATCTTCAGAATCCAATATAGTTTTTGCTTCCTTTCCTACTCTTTGATATGAACTACAGCTTAACTTTTACACCCCGTCAGTAGTTCACACCAGGTCAGCTCAGTCCCTGAATGAACCACTACAGTTAGGGGGTTCCCCATTGCGGCAAGGCAAGCCAAGACTTGAGAATTCCCCATTCCCAAGGGACTTCTCTCTACTACCGGGCTGATGCAATGGGTTTTAATCTTATTGGGCAGACAGAACGTAAATGAGCTGGGATAGGGAAGGGATGACAAACAAATTCTATACATTAAGAACTGAATATTAAAAACAGCATTTAAAAAATTTGATACAACTATAAAAATGATTTAAATCAAAGATTTTTTTGCATGATTTAAATCGTGATTTAAATCAATGATACAATTAACAGTACACAAGCCCTACGCTTAATACTTTAAGCCTTTTTGCAGTTTTCACTGGCACGTCTAGTGGTTAGAGCAGCTGGTGATGTCCCAATAAGCAATGACGTACGATACGAGGAGGGAGGCAGGAAAGTTGGGGTTCCCGTTGTGGGAACACCATCAGAATAGGGGCTGATTCACGACTGTGCAAGGCACTACACCGTGACTTGTGTAAAGAAAAGTCTGCCAACGTAGGAAACAAGCGAAGCCGGTGATTAACACTAACAACAGCAATTTTGATAATTTATGAAGGCCAAACTACGCCTTTCCCCCAAAACGGGTACGGAAAAAATTTGTTTAGCGGTTAGTGATACTTCTCGCACAACACGATGAGGATTCCGTCTGCGTCTCCTGATCTTGAGGATTACTTTCACATGTTGTACTAAACTGGACTTTTAGTCCATTTATTTACAACGCAGTGTTTCTAGTCCCGGTTGGTCAGTAACTGTTTCAACCCTTTCCTGGACGTGTTGCCGGGGCCGCAGCTCTGTGAATATGGATCCAGGCAAACACAAAAGGTTTTAAGGAATATTTGGATTAGTTTAGAGTTGATTAGGTTTTGTTAGGTTATGTATCGTGTGATTAGGCAGGTTAACGAGATCAAGACCTAGTGTTCAATTGATTCACCGGGACCAGAGTCTTTCAAATCTAGATCCCGTCACCGGGACCAGAGACACAGCCCATCTAATTTGACTTTGTTACACGATGTTGTGGTAAACTGAACTTTAGCCCATTTATTTAATTACTGCATTTATTTTTTAACTATGAAAGATTTTAGGCTACTCCGCAATTAGTCTCTAGCCTGCAACGCTGTTTCGTAAGCCAGTGTAGCGCCAAGTAACAACCCCTTGGCCTCCAGCAGCTACTAAACGCACCAGGAGGTTCCGTGGCGGGTAAATTTGGGTCCAATTTCTAAAAATTCACCTCACGCGTAGAATCAGCGCACGCCGGCCGGCTCTAACCAGCAAAACACATGGCCTCTTGATCGGCGGCTCAACCTTGAAGGGTTCGCCGACCCTTTTCACAAATAAACATTCTTTTGCGTAGGTGTGTGTAGGAGGGAAAGAGGAAGGAAACGGGTTTTTCAGGTTGGAACGACTCACAATCTTTGGATCGGCTCGTAATCTTCGTGGACACTCACGTTTTTATGTTGGAGTTGTGGGGATCGCTCCTCTTCGTCGCTTGAAAATTCAGAGCGCAGGTTTCGGCTGGCGTTTGAGGCAATATTTCTCTCGTACATCTGGACATAAACCTCTTTTTTCGATCCCGATGGCGGCAAAGGCAATCCGTGGGCCACTAATTCATTTTTCAATCTCTCTTTCGACAGCGAGCCACCCGGTGAACCACGAATCGCCGCCATCTTGGATCGCAAAAGTTTCCAAAAAACGAGAGTACCAGAAAAAACTAACCGAGCATTTTCGTTTTTTTTCACCTGCCTGCTTCAAAACATTGCGCGAAGTTACAGAAGGGCGACCTATCCAGTTCGCATTTTGAGATAACAGCCAGGAAAGGCAGAAATAAAACAAAAACTGATTACTTACCATGTTGTTGTTTGAAACGTGCGTCGTCATTGGAGGGTGTGGAAGCATTGGCTGCAACGATTGGTTTCCCTACTTCTGCGCGCCAATCGAAACTACAGTCAACAAAAGGGCGTGATCGCGAGCGTGATAAGGCCGCGTACGTGCGGCGTGTGTCAATTATATTTAGCAATGCTCAATTACAAAAATAAAATTTTACACATTTATATTATATGTATTTCTCTAAGAATTGTATAGTAAAAACACATAAAAATTCCTTAGTTAAAATAATTTACTTTATTTTAACTGACTACAAGATCGTTTGAAATAATTATTGAAATTGCTTTCAGTTTCGTTGTTTATGAGTTTTCGTGTCAACACTCGTCAAGTGCTCAAGCCACGTTTACCCGCCTTTACTCAAGCCGAGGCTCAAGCGCCGTTCGATTCGCGTGTAGATGTTTACCGGGTCGCAAATAATTTTTTTTACACGGATAGTATTATTGAGTTTCATGATGAACATTTACTGCACCTCATTCAAACACCTCAGTCATTTTGCTTACAAGCTCCTAGTGTCCCCGATTGTCACAATTGCGGAAGAGACCTCTTACAGATTTAAATCATTGAAGCCGATGGCTTTGTCACACAGGCTCCAAATTGTCGCATCGCACTTTCGGTATGAATCTTTTAGCGGGCTGCTAGGTCCTCAAATAAGGTTTCAGACGTGTGATTCTGACAAATTACTGAAGTTTCTGGATCGAAATCGGAATTTCGTAAGCAAAGTAGGAACAACTCCATGGAAGAAAGACTGAAAATAGTGAGTTGGAACATCAATGGACTGCGTGCATCAAAAAGCCACTTTCAAAATTTAATTCAAACTCAGTCCTGTGACATCGTGTGTTTTCAAGAAACGAAGCTAACTCGTAAGGGCAGGTTTTATAAATACTAGAGTACAATAATTGTAGCATAATTGTGTGACACAGAGTAATAAACCACCAGTGTTGGGCTATTCATGGATTTCAAATAAGCTGCGGTGGGTGTATGACACGTGACTTCACAATCATGAATGACGTCACATTTTTAGCTTGGTTGTATTTTTTCTTCTTCATATCAAACGTTGCCGTGAAAGTTGGACAAAAAAAAAAAAAGAGTGCTAAACTAACGGGGGAAAAAAAATCGCCGCATACACGGTTCCCGAGTTAGCCTGTGCTAAAAGTATGCTATGAATTCGGGAAAGTCTAATTTTATCATGGGTGCCGGAACCCCCCCCCCCCCCCCCACACACACACAGACACAGGGGCTTGTCACAACAATGCGAGCGTTTGTTGTGAGAAGCCACATTGGTTTCCCCTCTCCAATACCAATAAAGCAGCAAACAGCAAAAGTACTTAAAATAGTGGCTTCCCCTTTCTACCGGGGTGCCCTACCCTCAACAGGGGAATAACAAGTATTAAGAAAAAAATAAATAAAATTGGAATCCATTTTGTCCAAAATTGTTAAAACTTTATTTTTCAATTTTCTCTTTTTAACCGTATTTTATGCAGCTTCGCTGTGTGTTCTAACTTTTACCAATGAAGCCTGTTTATGCAGCTCTTTTGGTTTGGGGGGGGGGGGGGGGGGTGCGGCTTCCTCTTCCACTTAACCCTTCCCGCTTATCGAACACAACAAGTTAAGATTGAATTTACTCTATCGGACAAGGTTGACATGGTGAGTGGCGTCCCGCAAGGTTCGGTTCTGGGACCTTTATTGTTTCTAATCTTTTTAAATGATATTGACCTGAATACTTCTTCACTATATGGTGCAAAATTTGCGGACGACATAAAGATTGGAGCTGAGATCGTATCTGCGGGTCCTTCACCAGCCCTTTCGGTCGAGATTGGGAATGTACATAGTTGGTCTACGATGTGGCAGTTGCCACTTTCCTTCTCGAAATGTCAATCTCTACGTATTGGACCTAAGAGTCAAGAAGCAAACTATGAACTTAACAGGGACATTCTTCCCTTCACCGACGAGATTCGGGACCTGGGCATCTGGTTTTCCCATGACCTTAAGCCATCTCTTCATTGTTCGAAAATTTCCTCTACGGCTTTTCGACGGCTTGCCATAATAAATAAATGTTTCACTTCGGGTCATCTACAAACTAAGGTGTGGGCTTTCAAGGTGTTCGTCCGGCCCATCTTGGAGTACGCAACACCTGTTTGGTCCCCGTATCTCGCAAAGGACATTGACTTGATTGAGTCAGTGCAGAGAAGGTTTACGAAGTGTCTTCCGGGGCTTCGGGAGGTAAACTACACCGAGCGCCTCAAAAGAACGGGCCTTGAGCTTCTTGAATTGAGGCGCCTACGTTTTGACCTTATTATGATCCTGCGAAGCTTGATAACGGTTGACCTTTTATTCTTTGATCCGGCTCCTAGTCTACATAACACTCGTGGGCACCCTTGGAAGCTTGCTACCAAAGGTGCGAAACTTGAATGTAGAAAAATTTTTTTCTCCGTCCGCATCATCACCGTTTGGAATGCACTTCGTCCTAGTACAGTGGGCATGAACTCTGAGGCGAAATTTAGGAGAGAACTGCTCACTGAAGACCTCAGTAAATTTATTAAAAGACCATTATGACCCCCGCCTCCGAACACTGTTACGGTATTGGCATCCAGTGTACCACCCATCGATCGAGTGTGTGGTGAACAATTTTTTTTCTCATTTTTATGTAAATTTTTTTTAAACAATTTTATTACGACGAATCCCAGTATGTGGATGCATTTGCGTTTTACTTTTTAAAATCAACATACATTTTTTAGCAAGTTTACAACGATTTTTAAAATTTTTTTAATATTTTATGTTTAGCTTCATTATTTAAATGTTCTCTTGTCTGCACCTTGGCCATCCTTCCCCTGAATTATCTACACGTTTGGCGATGCCATCGGGGACCAACGTGTCCCTGGCAGGTCTAACCTTGGTGGTAAGGCATTCGTGTCCCCAACCCCACCTACGTCTATTCCACATTCCCGGCCATTGTTTTATTCTATTCATTTTTCATTTTATGTTATTGTTGAAATTCAATATAACATATTTCTTATCTTTTAAAGACGTTAATTTTACAGAAAACAAGGATATAGTTGTGGCTGGCTGTTAGCGACCCCCCCGGTCCTTGCCAGACCACTTGTTCTAACGGTGTGCCACTACAAAGGCATTGGCTTTTAGGGTTGCTCCATCTTTTGTAGCCTAAACGTGTGGCAGATCTAGGATTTTCTGAACGGGGGGGTGCTGCTCCATGTCAATTTCAGAGACGTCGGAAAGGATAAAAGTTGGACGGGTGTAATCCAGAGATTTACCGACATAATTTTTCATCTACCCAAAAATTTATGTAATTTTTCCAACTGATTTGCCGACTGACCAAAAAATTATGTAATATTGCCGACTGATTTGCCAACTGGCCAAACTTGGGGAGGGGGGGGTGGGGGTTGACACCCTCATAAAAACGTTCCTAGTCAATTCAATGTCAGTTACGGATCTGGGGAAGGACAGCAAGCTACCCCAGTGGGGTCTTGGGCAGAGCCCCAGAAACTTTTGCATTCTTAGCCTTTTTACTGGTTTTTCTGGCTTCTAGAGGGTGTGTTTGTATATTAAAATACAAAACACACACTACCACTACCACCACAGCTGAAATCTTAAGTGTGTCTTCAGAGTTCACTGTAAATTTTCGGCGAATCCTATCGCCTTTTTCAGACCAAAATAAATACTGAAAAAATGAAAAAGCACTACATCATATCACATTAGAATCTAAGAAGACAACTCACGCTCAAATTCAAAAAGAAACAAATCCTGCCGAATTTGTGAATTTTCGACAGGCTGCTTGACTAAAGATGGTAAAAATAGTCCACCTATCTACTTCAAGCCACCACAAGAAGCTTATTTACATTATTTACAATGTCCGACGTGCATCGATCGTCGTGGAAATAGCAATGCGACGCGACTCGTAGCCCCTGCTTGAAGTCGTAGTCGTCTGCTATTTTTTACCATCTTTAGTCAAGCAGCCTGTGGGAAATTCGCAAATTCGGTAGGATTTGTTTCTTTTTGAATTTGAGTGCGAGTTGTCTTCTGAAATTTTTCGAACATTCAAAAGTAAAATGGTTCGTTTTTTCCACATCACAATCGTCTGCTAGTAAACATTCGGCGCTAGTCCCGGGCATGCTTGTAGATCAGTTTAGGCCTAAAACAACACCTATTGTCAACAAATTCATTAAGGAGAATACAATTCACTACAATCCACAAAGGGACTAACTACTACACACAAACTGCCCACAATGACGTCTCATTACTACCTAAATAGCTACACTTTTTCATCTGTAGTTTCCTTCAATGTCTTTCTGCTCCCTAAAATTCACTTTTGAAGAATTCTCTAGTCCGTATGGGGCTACCTGGAAAATAAAAAGTGACTCCCCCCTCCCCCTTATGACAGAGGTGAAAACGTTCATCACTTCTGTCTTTTTTTTTCATTTGTAGGTAAGTAAACAAACAGTTTTGAACGTCAACACAAAAATGTGTTAGGCTAATTTTTTTTATCTCCACTCGTAGCATGAAAACAACATTAAAAAAACAATTTAGTGTTGGGGGGGGGGGGTGCCCTCACCCAGTGCAGCCACCTAAATCCGCCACTGAATGTATGGTGATGTGTAGAGATTGCATCCAATTTTAGGTGTTTACGTTTTTGACGCTTAGATTTCAAAGTGAAGGATATTTACCG
>JAHWFP010063864.1:12177-37239 GCA_023313725.1 Lithobius niger
AGCACGTGCAGTGCAGCGAAATCTGTCCACATCGTTTCCTACTGGTCTTACCGGTGTGAACGATGAACGAACATAATTGGCCAATGAAATATGACGTTCAAAAAAAGGAAAATTTGGTGATCCTTCCCAACCCCAACAAGCTACAGTTCCTTTTTGGCGTTAAAAGACTCCATTAATGCATACACAGGATTTGCTGAACCTCCCCGAACCATTCACTAGACTGAAAGTGAAACCAATCAAACCATAGGGAAACCCAATCCTTAAATGGGAAAAGCCTTAACATTCAGCAGTTATTCATAAATTACCAGGTCTGCTGAGACTAGTCTCGTCTTGTTGAGATGATACAGAGACGAAACGTAGTCTTGTGCGTTAGAGAATAGACAAAACCAAGATCACCATGAAGAAAAGCGAGATGAGGCAGTGGCGTAACGTACAGGTAGGCAAGGTACACATTGCGTAGAGGCCCAGACTTCACGGGGAGGGGGGAGGGGGGGCGGGCGTTTTGACTGCAATATAACTGATGTAGGGCCCAAACACGCCGACTGCTGCGGATTGAGTCAGACTGTGCAAAGGCTCAAGTTGCATTGTGGAAAACGTTAAGGATCAGATAACCAATTGCAGCCTTCATTATGCATTTTAAAGTTAAGTGCCAAGTTAGTCATGGTAACTAAACTAATTTCACACCGTTTAGATGTAAAGAAGACTGTCAGTTTGCATAATTCTTAAAGATTTGTTGGATCGTTCAGGGTTATGACACGCATGCGCATAGTATCTGGATCTGGCCAAATTAAAAAAAAAAGGCTCATACGAATCTTAGGCGTACATTAGTGGAGCAGCACCCCTGGGGGGGGGGGGGGGGGGGAGCCAGCAAAACGCTAATATTACTAAAAAAAAATGATTTGTTTTACATGGTTCCGAGAGACTTACAGCACTCTCCTCCCTATATCCCTTACCTGAATTCTGAATTCTAGGACCCCATTTTGATTTTCTTTTGTTTTTGTTTCCCAGCCACAACAAAATTCTTGAGTGTGCTTCTGGCATACATCACATGTGTGTTGAAAAACTATTAAACGGTGCGATGAACTTAGCGAATGTTTTGGTGTGTTGATATCACTCCTTTGAAGGACCGAACCACTCGAAACTTGGCGGCCCCTTCTACCAGTTTTGTTTTTTGATATGATATGGCATGACTGGTCAGTCTCTTCTAATATCCTGTAGTGTGAAACATTAGACATTAAGAATTTGACTAATTTAAATGGCAAAATACATGCGTGTGCAACTCGTGAGCCATTCAATTGATAAATAAATAAGCAAAAAATACTGGATATGCATGCAATATCTTCAATAGGATCGCATACATAAGTGCCATGAAAAGCTACGAATCTCTTTTAATTTTTTGCTGCCAGATGTCGGCGCTCCTTGAAGGCCACTATGTTGTCTAACTTTTTAGAAATCCAACTGAGCTCGGACAGACGTGCCTACTAAATCAACACTCGCATTTGGTTAAAAGTTAGGTGGTCAAAGTGGGAAGCTAGAGATCCCCTCCGGAGGCGAGGGGCCGTCGGCAATGGTTATTTGTTCCTCTTGACAGTCAGTATCATATCAAAAAACAAAACTGGTAAAAGGGGCCGCCAAGTTCCGAATGGTTCGGCCCTTCAAAGGAGTGATATCAACACACCAAAACATTTGCCAAGTTAATCGCACCGCTTAATAGTTCGATGGTTAAATGAAAACTAGAACATTTCTACTTTGGTGCGATTAAGTTGGCGAATGTTTTGGTGTGTTGATATCACTCCTTTGAAGGGTCGAACCATTCGGGACTTGGCGGCCCCTTTTACCAGTTTTGGTTTTTGATATGATATCACTCCTTTTTTTTAAATTGTGTATTGGCTTAACTCCACTATGTGCAGATGTGTACTATAAAGTGCCACGTCAACAAGAAATTGATTTTCAACGATTTGCTACTACCTTTTGCCTATAGGCCGAACCATTCTCAACTTAGTCACCTCTTTATGGGTTTTTGGTTTGGTTTTAGTTTTGTTGTAATTTGTATTACAATAGTTAGTTAGTTTTGGTGTGTTGGTATCACTCCTTTGAAGGGCGGAACCACTCTCAACTTAGTGGCCTCTTTACCAGTTTTTGGCTGTGTTTATTTTGCTTTGTTTTTACAGTTGGTTTGTTTTTCGTGAATTGGACGTGAATACAATTTCTTTGCAACGTTGTTTAGATTTATCGTGATGCACAAGTGTGTGTCTAGGCACGTACGTCAGTATCCACGTTCTCATTGTCCGAATTTTGGCCGTCCAATGAGAGACGGTGCCGACAATACTAACAATAGTTATAACATTATTGTCGTACTTACGCGCCCTCCCACGCCATCCCTGTTACGCCCCCAGGCTCCAAACTATAACAGTATGCAGTTCGTATTGTAGTGCACCCATTCGTCCAATTTCATATCTGGAAGCCTCCCCGTTATCTCGGTATCGATGAATAATCACCCTATGGGATTTATCATGGGGATGAGCGAATTAGCTAATCACCAAACGATTCGGATTTGTCACCAAACGTTGTCACCAAACCTCGGGTTTGATCACCAAACGTTGTAAATGTAAACAAATTTACAACGTTATTGATGGTCAGATTTTGCATTGAAAGCAGCTTAGCTGCCATTCCTATACACGAGTTAATTTTTGTCAGGTGGGTCATTGATCTTGATTTCAACACAATTTAAGCTTTTGTACCGCATTATTATTTTCCCCAAGTACCTGAAATGTGCCCAACTATGCTTCAAGATATAAGACACTGACGCTATGGCGCCGCGCTACATGGTTTACAACCTCGACAATATAACTGATGTGATGTTTGTTGTGATGATTGTTGCCTAACTTGGCGCGACACACTAGCGTGTGTCTAGATCATATCAAAAAGCAAAACTGGTAAAAAGAAACGCCAAGTTCCGAATGACTCATAGCCCTTCAAAGGAGTGATGATATATATATGCCTTAAATAGAGTTTAGAAGAGTGGAAGGATTTTTGGGCAGGCTTATTTGTTTCTAACTTGTTCCCTTTGTTTTGTCATTGCAGCAACCGAAGACGTCGACGCTGGTCTCCTTCCTGCAGCCCTTTCAGGACACGCTTTGGATCCTGGTCATGGTGGCCGTCCACGTGGTAGCGCTAGTGCTTTATCTCCTGGACCGCTTCAGTCCCTTTGGGCGCTTCAAGCTGGCCAATAGCGACGCCACCGAGGAAGACGCCCTTAACCTCTCCAGCGCAATTTGGTTTGCGTGGGGAGTTTTACTCAACAGCGGCATTGGAGAAGGTAATAACTACTAGTAATTAAAAAATAATAATAATAAACTGTGTATCATAGTCTCCTATCTGCTGCAGTTTCATTACTGATGGACTTTTGCATCTGCAGTTCATTCGGGACTGGTCATTATTTATGGTCGTTGGGGAGAAGGCGACCATAATTATTGACCGGTCCCTACTGAACCTCCCGATGGGACGAGGGGGGAGGGGGGGGGGGCCGGCGAAGGAAATGAAAATTTAACCGCAATATTTTTGATGATCCACCTTCAAAACCTTGAAAAATGTTGATCTACCCACTAAAGGTACAAAAATAATCTGATCCCCGCGCCTAACGTTATGCACTTTTTTTGCATGCCTGTTGTGACTGTCTGCAAATGATTTCTTGTAGCCAAGTGAAGTAAGTAACACTCCGCACCGATAAGTTACCACCAGTTGTGCGAAAACGTATCTCGTTTTTAACGTAAGGACAAGGCTTAGATAAAAATTTTCCGTGACACACCTATTTTCATAACACCCTTCTTGTGCCGAATTTCACACACTCAGGTATGATGAACGCATAGTTGGCTTGTATGCCCACACCCTTAATATAGTCAGCATCTAAAAGACAGAAGAAGCCAAGGTACCAGGAGGAACATCTTCACTCCAGACTCTACTACCTCGGAGACCTTTTCTCTACTTTGGTGCACGATTGGTACCAACGATACTAGCTTGCACTCCACGAAGCCAAAAGGCGAGGCTTTATAGAAAGTTTATTGAAAAACTACACTATGTAGCACTGATGCTGACAGTTTCAAACCCTTGTAAACACTCACATCATGAGGGTTCTTGGAGGCGGGATTGAGGCCGGTTTTAAAAGGGTGTCAAACATTCGTGTTTCTGAAGCACGGAGATGCGTCGATTGAGCGAGCAAAGTAAGGGATTTCCACGTAAACTAAACGTTTTCAATGTCTGTTTCGCTATGCTCTCTCAATCTTTCATCTCTCACCTTAGTAGGGGATTACTTCTGGAGGAAAAGACGTACAAACTTACAACGATTGTTGACCGAATTTTTTTCGTGGAAGCCTCTAACTTTTCGGGAACATTCATCAACAATAGTTAGATGGCTACAGACCAACAAGGAACAAGACAGTAAATAACTGGTTGTTCTCAGTAACAATCAGCAAACACACGCAGCTCTGCTCAAAAATTGTTGTCATTGTTGTTGTTGAAGTTGTTGTTGTTGTTGTTGCCTTGAGTGTATGGCTTCCAAGGCCATCTAGTACTCAAATAAACAAACAGACACATGCAAAAGACACATGCATTTCTCGTCAGATTACCGAAGTTAAGCAGCATTGGCCCCGATTGGTACTTGGATGGGTGACCTCGTGGAAATCCATTCCGGGTGCTGCAGAAATAGGGCCTTAGGGCTTCGTCGGGCAGATGACCAGGTGTGGTTAACGCTCGCTAAAACCCTTTGACCCTTTTTGACACATGCAAAATACAAGCGTTACAAGTATGGTGTGACACAGATGAATAGTGACAAACTACGTAGACATCTAAACCTATTTAAAGAGGTTCTGCAATAAAGAATCCCCTCGAGCGAAGCGAGACGACGCCTACATAGCGAGCGACGTGGCTAGTTAAAATGAAAAATGAACAATAATGCTTGTTCATGCTATCACGTGGTAACACATTGTAATATTAGTGAAATCGGGTGATAAATTAGGATATTACCAGTTCCTCGTACTGAAAGCATGACGAACGCATGGCTTCCCTTACGGAGAAAACTATAAACGATTTTTTGCTAACCGTGTTGTGCCCACTCAGAATTATCTGCCGTCTGTCGGTGGTCTCAGCACGATTTCTGCATAGTTTTAAGAGAGCCCTGGAGGTGGTTCATGAAGTGTTTTTAAGATTGTACATTTGACTTCGGATGATCTAACCTATATATTGCTTTCTTTCGTTCCATGTTTTTATTATATCTTTTTTATTATTTTAGCTGGTTACTTTTAATTTCAGACTGCGTATACGTGGAGGCTGCTCTCCCTTCTCTGTCCGATATATTTCCTTTGCTGTATGAATGTATTTATTATGATTCAAGTAACAATGGCTCATCCCCGTGAACCTCGTCATTGTTACTCTCATGCAGTCCTTGGAAAGCGGGCTAGATATGCACTAACAGCTACATGTGGGACTGGGTGGAGCCTTTTTCTGAACATGGAAATAAGCAATTCTTAATACATCACCATGCTTCGTGACCAGTGCCTTGAGCGGCAAAGTCAAAAGCTGTGGTGCTGGGTTTATTTGACGTTCACTTTGCGACAACATTCGATTACGAGACACAGACAAAATTACAAAATGGGCAAAACAAATCTGCTTTGAAACTGAAAGTAGGTACGTGTACGTGACTACAGTACGTCAAGCACAAATACAACCTACCTAGGATTTGGAAGATGTCTTTAGGATGCTAAAGTGTACAATCAGTTTTACGTCACTTTTAGTAACGCTAGATGTGGCTGGATCAGCAGCAGGCACCATCTTAAATGCGGGCTCGATTTGCGTGTGACAAAATGATGTCACACTGTCCATCACACTGTCCATCAGTTATTTTACGATGGGTGTTGAGCATAATCCTAACAAGATACAAAACGACAATAAAGGAACACTGAAGGGATGTTTTGATGATGAAATCGTAACTTAGTCCTTCACTCGGCTAAAACGGCCATGGCCAACGGGGATGGGGATTGCTTTTTTGCTATAGATGAAAAAGGGCGAGCGTAACAATCAATAACAAACGACAATTTGAAGATCAACAATTTAGGAGCGTGAGAGACATGCAGTAGCATTATCAACTGATGAAAAAATGTAGAACAATACGCTAAAAGAAATTACATTCCTGTAGGGAGCACGGAAGCAAACTGGAAATAAGAAGTTGATCACAGTGGCTGTTGTGGTGTCCCGGATCACCATACCATTTCTCAACTGGCCTTAGCTAGTATTGTAATACTTTGTGTATCTGTAGCTAGGTGGCACTGCTGCCTTAGCTGTGCAATGTGCATGGTAATGATGTAACTGCAGTTTGGGTAATACCAGAGTGCATCGTGGTTATTTTCCAGATATATAAAGGTACTAGCTAGTGCAACTATCCAGGCTGCCTGTTTGTCCAACACCAGACTCATTAGTCATTACCGTGTATCTCGTACACTTTAGGTGATCATAGCTGAGCTTGCTGGAATGGCAAACACCACACCTGCTGTACGACTTTGTATGAAACAGAAGAAATGCGCAGTGGGATTGAGAGCAAAAGTGAAAAAAAGTAGGGAGGAGCCACTGGGGTGAGAGAGGGAGGGGGGGGGGGATATAGCAAGGGATATAGCAAGGGGACACTGCAAAAATGGAAGGAGGAGTGAAGTTGTAATTTTATTGTTATATAGGAACTCCTCACACCTTTTACGCTTCAAAATTTCCATGGACTATGACAAAATTGCGAATGATACAATACGTATATGCTACCTATAACTCCTTTAATAAATCTCAAAGTTTTGTTTTAATTGTTACAGGGACTCCTCGCAGCTTCAGTGCCCGCGTCTTGGGCATGGTGTGGGCGGGTTTCGCCATGATCATTGTGGCCTCGTACACAGCCAATCTGGCTGCCTTTCTTGTCTTGGAACGGCCGGAAACAAGTTTATCAGGAATCAACGACGCACGAGTAAGTTTTATTGTACTTAATATAAATAATAATAATAAATACGAATTCGTTGCAGGAGCAACAGGACACGCAAGGACAAAATGTCACTAACAGCGAGCCTAAGGGAACAGTATACGAATACTAAAAGAATTGTTAAAACTGTGTGGGGAGTGGGGCAACACTGGATGCTCGGCAGCACGAAACAAAAACCTTTATAAAAAGACAGCAAAGGCATGGCAATTTTTTAGATTGTCAATTGTTAAATGTTACATGAACAGAAAGCAATAACCCAAACGTAATATAAAACTAAAGTTAGAACCAACATGGTTTTCGTTTCAAGAACCTCGACAGATTTTGGTTGTTTAATTCGGCATGGAATTTTTCAACGGTGGCAGAGTTTACTTCTGCTAACTTCTTTTGTTCTTATCACATAAGTTGATTTAGCTTATGATCAATGGCAGTGCTGAGAGCATTGTAACAAACTGGGAAATCAACTCAGCCGGATTTGCAGCGAAACATGCGAAACCCTGGCCAAGAGTCCCCAAAATTTATGGAACACACAAGGCTCTAAATTTTCCCATGCGTAAATTTTTAACCTGCAATAAAAGGCTCCCACCTTCTTTTAATTTAATTTTTTTTTATAAAACTGAAGTCGCACAGCAAGTTGGCTTACATTGTCATGCTATACTCTTTTCGTTTTACTGTGCTATCACTGTTTTCACTATTTTAAGGAATAAATAGACTCCTCAAAGAGTAATTGCCTGTACCTAAGTCTCATAGTTACTCAAATCCGGCTATGAAAATACAGTTTAAGAAATATAGTGAGCTTTCCTTTGTCCACCCATGAAGAGGACTATGTCTGGTGATGAAGTAAAACGTTTAGACGAAAGATTTACAGTTTAAAAAAAAAATTCCTGTTTTCCTCTCCTGCCTTTTTTGCAACTTCGTGCCGCAGCAAATTTTCCTACTTTCATGTGAATGGGAAGTAGGGATTGAAATTGGATGCTGGGTTGGGTAGTTGTAGTTATCACCAGGACTGTAAGCAGCATCCCCGCCATCCCTGTATCTGCAAAGGGGGTATTTTTGTAAACGAACCCCCATCCAAACTAACTCGTATGTTGGACTAACTAACGAGCATCCCAGTTCAGTTGCATGCAAGTTGCCCCCCCCCCCCCAAAAAAAAAAAAACAATTCAAAAGGAATGATTGATGCACAACGAATTGCAAATTAGCAGAATATCTGGAAAATATTGGTGAACCCTTATAAGACGTACGCGATTTAGCAATTTCTTATTGCCGTGGTGTAGGATGGAACATTTTTAGACCAACTTTGTGTAATTCATTTGTGCCCCACCCCTCCCCAAAAAACAAGCAGAAAGGACTGAATCTGCAAATCTGTGGATTACGTTCTTGTGGTTTTCGGGGAACAAGCGCTGCTAGGGGGGTGAACGTAAAGTCCTGTCCAAGGCCCTGTTCTCGACCATGAATTGGAACAAGATGTATGGCTTTTACTCTAAATTCTTTCGTGTTTCTGTATGTAGGTAAGCATAACATATCTCGGTTAGTTGATGTAGGACTGGTTTGCAGGTTCGAATCCAAATCCAGTAACAGGTGAAACTAATTGCTTAAAAGTTTACTGTATTACATTGTTGTAGCTATACCAATGGTACTGGAGTCGTGCCCCTTAACCGTAAAGCCTAAGTTTTAAGAATTGAGAGTGGGGATGGGGGAATGGGACGCACAACCGATTGCAGCCAAATTAAATCAGTGTAGTCGCATGTTTACGTATGTGTCTGTTGGGCTGGGGAGAAGGATGGTCACATACAGTTGAATTGCAAAAAATGGTCCTTTCTAGTTGCTGTGAAATATGCATTATCTATTTTTAAAGCATTCTCTTTCTCTTAATGCTATTTAATCTAGAGATTTAAATTTAAGATATCCTTCCGCGTCGCTGCCCACTGTGCATGTTTATGCGCAGCCTTCTTGTATATATATATACCGAAGTGGAGCGGCATTGCTCATCTTTTCTTCTCTACAACGACATGCTGTACAACTATCTCCAATCCCGAGCTTCGATCCTTGAGCTTTGATCCTCGATCCTCGATCCGCTTACCATGCCATGGACCAAGGGCACTCCCAAGGATACCCCGGTCCGCCCTGCACGATCTGTATCCCCTGTTCCAATGGATATTCGGTTCCAGGTAACGTGGAGGTTTTTGAATTATCTGCGGATCAGGATTCTTTAGAGCCTCCGTTGCCTGTTATGAATCCTTTCCTGTTTGAACAATCGCTTCCGCCCCTGCCTTGCGGTACGGCGACCACGTGTCTAATCCCATGCCGCCAACAAATGCCTGCTAGTGATTTGCGATCCCTCAGTGTGGAACTCTCTCGTACTAAGGAGCGTTACGCTCGTTTAAAACTTCAGGGTAAGGCTCGGAAAGTAGCGGCCAAACTGGCCTCCTCCTCTGCGCCTCGCCTCATGCCTCTTGATTTGTCTTTATGCTCCTCTCGGCTGTCCGCCAGTGTTTAATCCACAGCTCTGCAGACCAGCGGTCCGCTCCAGCACTCACGTGAACGAACTTATGAACTCTTCTCTCCGCACCTTCAAGAGAAAATTACCACCTACACCGGTTTCAGATTACACTTTGGACTGGTTAGCTTCGGTCCCCAAACGCCAGCATTTGATGGTTGGGAAGGCCGGCCCTTCACATGTGGAAGTCGTTCCACCAGCACCTACTCCGCCTATTCCTGCTCCGCATACTGGACACCGCTCACCGGAATACGAAGATGGGGACAGTGACTCCTACTATTTCCCGATCCTTCCTCAACAAGTTACCACAATCCTCCCTTCCGTGGGGATCCCAATCCTTCAGAGATTCCCCTCCCAGACCTATTAAAAACAGTTGAAGAAATTATCCCTGACTGTTTTTTGTACAAGCCAGGTCCGGAATCAGACACTACCTGCAAGAACCGTGGCCTCGCTACAGGGTTTGGCTTTGGCCTCCGTGACCAGCTTCCGCACCGTCCACTGTTGCTAGGACAGTCCACCACGCTCCTCACCACACTCTTACAAACCGGGGGGGGGGGGGGGTCCTTCTCCGGGCCGCAAAAATTACTTTTTCCGACCAATTGGTGAAGGTACCGCTAATCCAAGAAATTTCGATACGTATCACCAGTATACGAATTTCTAACAGTAGATGCCAACAAGCTGGATTTTGGGTCAGCTCTGTTTCTACCACACTGCGCTGCTGTTCCTGTTTTCGTGCTCTGCGACAATGATCATTTACTTCAACTTGGCTTCCATGCCGCGTCCCAGGCGAACGTCCTCAGCACAGCAGCTAATGCAGTATGTGAACGCCCTCTACACCGATCCGCCACCTAGTGATACACGCCAACTGACCTTCATGATTAATCAAGTTTTTCGAAAGAGCTGCTTCACCATCTACCACACCATGAACTGGTTTACCAGGGCGTTGTTCAACTCCTCACTCCTTCTAAGGGAAATTACCCTCAACACTGCTCCGAACCTACATGACTCGACACGCCACATCTTGCGGAATCAACCGATCTATGAATTGGAATCTTTGTTCTGCGGCTTAATTCCGAAGATGGCGCAGCACTTTGACATTTCACGCAAACCTCGCTCCGCTAAGACTCGTCACTTCGTCGTCAGCGATCCCCCTCTCGCCCCGATCGTCCTAAGGAGGACTAGGGGTCTGTCAAACCGCCTGATGCCCCTCTGGCTTGTCATCCTCATCACCCTTTCCAGCAAGAACCCAGGGTCGCGGCCGTGGACGATCCCTGGGAGATACGCCACCCCGGATAGGAAATGACGACAGTCTCCTCCCCATCTTCGATCCAAGGCTCGATCTCATTCTGACATTCCTCCATCTCCGCAAGTTGTGCGGGGACTTCGGTTTTATGCCATAGTTTGGCAAACAATAATCCCCATCCAGTCATCCTCTCTATTATCAAAGACAGTTACAAGCCGAAATTTCTTCTTCCTCCCCCATTGCGAGATCTGCCTTGGGAATTGGAAACACCGTCATCGGCTCCGCTCCGGGCAGAAATCTCTGCCCTTCTTCAAAAAGCTGTGATCCTCCTTATTACACCACCCAATCCGTCCTGGTTTTACAGCAGCATTTTCCTTTGCTACCAGAAAACGGGAGGCGTCCGCCTCATCTTCAACCTACGACCCCTCAATCAATACATCTGCAATTCGCATTTTCAGATGGAAACAGTCTCCTTCATCCGAAACTCCCTACGGCCTCTGGACTGGACAATTTCTTTAGACTTAGCGGACGCTTATCTACACATTATGCTTCATGTGTCCAGCACCTCTTTCGTTTTATTCACAACAGTGCCCTTTACCAATACCTTTCTCCCCGTCGTGAGTCCACTCCCCAATCCCTGAACCTGGGCTGTTGAGCCCTAACCCTGGACTGGAATCACCTGTTCGCATATGCCTTTCCTCCCCCCACCCTCCAGCTCCTGCCCCTAGTTCTCTGCAAAATTCCAACTCTCACGGCCGGTTCCTCCTAATCTCACTGTACCGGATCCCAGCCCTCCTCGATCTCCTCATCGACACACCTCGCAGTCTGCCGATCCGCCCGTACCTACTCTCCCAGGACAACGGGACAGTCTTACACCCGAACCCACAAGCACTCCGACTACACGGGTGTATCATCCAGCTCCTCCGAACAAATGGCATTTTTGAGGACGAAGCCCTCCGTATCGCCTCTCAAGCCGTCCGCACCTTTACCAACAAGATCTACGGCAGCCACTGGCAGCGATAGTTTCGTTGATGTATCAAGGAACAAGTTAATCCGATCCACCCCGCTTCTTTCGGAACTTTTCCGCTTCCTAACTTCATTGTTTGACTACGGCTTGCGTGGCTCTACGACCCTAGTATATCGATCTGCCCTAAATGCCGTCTTCAAGCCTGCTGGACATGCCAATCTCTTCACTGATTACAGGATTTCTTCCCTCATCCAGTCCTTCCGGATCGACAAGCCTCGTGCCCCCAAGCAGTTTCCCGTTGGGACCTCTCCATTGTCCTCTCGGCCCTCATGTCCCCACCATACGAACCGATGCATTCGTGGTCACTAAGTTATTTAACACAGAAAACCGACTTCCTGGTGGCTTAGCGGCCTGTCTTCGATGTGGTGAACTACAGGCATTCTCCACCACTTCTTCAGATTGTTTCTTTCTGGACAATTACACTGGTGTAACTCTGACTCCTAGCGCATCCTTCAGAGCCAAAACCCAAAAACCAGAAGAGCGGACAGACCCTTTATCATCCCGTCTCTATCAAAAATTCTCGGCTAAGAGCAAAAACGGGCTTTATGTCCCGTAAGAGCAATCCGCTTCTACCTCAAAGCCTCCGAACCTTTCCGTCGAGGCCGGACCCAACTGTTTCTACCTTTCACCAATAAAATAAAATTAACTTCCACGCGCATGATTGATACCTGGTTCAAAACTGTTAACGTCCAAGCCTATGATTCACTTGACATTAGCTGTGCAGCGGAAGGAATCCGTGTCATGCCCCACGAATAACGTGCCATCTCTACCTCTTGGGCACATCATAGCAATATCCCTGTTACCGACATTATGGAAACTGCATCCTGGCGGAACCCGTCAGTTTTTGCCTCGCACTTCCTCCGAGATGTGTTTCATCATGCATGAGGACTAAATACCGAATCGGGCCTTTTGTCGCTACCCGACGGGTGCTCTAAATCCTTTGCACACTTTTGTTCTGTGTATGGAACCCGAGGAGGCTTTGTCAGATGGCGCCCGCCACCTTGACAAAGTCTGTGGACTGCTTTAAAAATAGGTAATGTATATTTTCAGAGCAACTAGAAACTCCAAAATACCAGTATTACCGGGTTGATTTTGGTTTCTATTGCCTATTGAAAATATACATTCTCTGCGTCCCACCCTCCTCTCCTCTTGTCACCATTTGGGCACAGAGGAGGATTGAAAAGATGAGCAATGCCGCTCCGCTTTGGTATATATACAAGGAGACTGTGCAGAAACCTGCGCAGTGGGTAGCGACGTGGAAGGATATCTTCAATTTAATTTCTAGATTAAACAGCATTAAGAGAAGGAGAATGCTTTAAAAATAGGTATTGTATATTTTCAATAGGCAATAGAAACCAAAATCAACCAGGTAATGCTAGTAATTTAGAGTTTTTCAACAAAACCCCAAAATTGCCGAGTAGCTCGAAAAATTACCATAATTTTTTTTAACACCACTCTAGAAGTTTTGACTTGAACGGGCTAGAATTTTGTTTGTAAGTTGGGAAATTATATATTGATATAGTGCTGATAGCCATTGAAAATTAGTAAATTCAGTGGTACTATGCCAGTGGCACACCCAGAAGTTTTGGGTTTTTTGCGGGGTGGGGGGTGGGGGAGGGTGTACAAAATAAGACCTGAAAATTCCGTTAAGGGGTCTAAAGAGTTCAGTGGCGACACCTAATTCCTAATGGCTTAGGCGCTTGTAGATCTGGGTGAGTATTAGTAAACAAATTATACAAGACACCTCTAAAGTGTCTGCAGGGTAGTAACAGTCCTTCCGTAAAGCCCGTGGTTATATTTCACTCTGTTCTGGTCGGGACCAGGTGCCGCCACTGAAGGAAGTTCATTTAGGTCTGCCCGAATCCTGCAAAACTGCTTATTTACATAAATTTTAGTACCTTTTAAACTTTTAAAACCCATTTTCAGAATTTTTTAACTGCAATAAATACCTTATTTACGTGCTTTTATCAAATTTTATCTTTAATTTCGGGTCGGAGGGGGTTGGCAGTTACCCCTTTGCCGCTCCCCCCCGCTGCACCGAAGTGCCATGCACCTTATGCAGAACTAGCACTGTAAACTAAAAAAGTAACCAATACACTGAAAGAATTCATCAAGTGGAAAGATTATTTAAGAATTATTAAAACTGTTGGACGAAGTTGGTATTTGGTATTGTGTAAAATAAGAGAAAACCTCAACAGAATTCCATTGAAGTCAAGAAAGCTAAAGAATTTTAAAAGAACTTGAAAATGGGTAGTGAAGCAAAGGACAGCAAAGGAAAGAAAAGAACGACTATAGCATCCTGAGTTTCCTAAGTGGTTGTGGTTTTGTGCACTATGTATAAATATTTGTACAATGCTTATATGAAAGAAATGAGAAAAATCTCTAGAAGATTTGTTAAAATAGTAGCATGAAGTTGGTATTAGGAACGGTTTAAAATAGTAGACAAACTTTACAGAACATACCACTGAAGTAAAGAAAACTATAGAATTAAAAAGGATTTAAAAGTGTACTGGTGGAAGCCCGTGCTACGCACGGGTGGTGTTTAATGCACCGTTAAAAACACTGGAACGATTTCTTTCCTCATGTGTTTTACGGAATGCGTGTATCCCGTCTATGTGTTTTTGCGTACCCTGTCTAGCAAAGGGTGTTTTTCGTTTTCTTCACTCCCTCATTCAGCATATCCATTGTTCCGGAGTCCATACACTTACATTACATATGATTCTTTCCTGCAAAAATGGTTGGACTACGCGTTTGTACATGTGAAATAAATAAATACGCCTTTGTGCATGTGAAATAATAAATACCCCTTTGTATGCCGAAATGAAAACGGGTATGTGCGCTATCAATTATTTGCGGCCGTCTTGTGGCCGTCTCGTTGCCGTCCATCCTACGCGACAACTCGATTTTATTAATAAAGATATATTGACATTTTTAGTGTAAGACCCCTAAACTAAAGAGGAAAAACTTAATGATGCAATGAATGTTACATTTTTAACAACTATAGATTAATACATATTCTTGCCTCCTTCCAGCTTCGTAATCCAGTAGAAAACTTCACGTATGCTACTGTGAGAGGTAGCGCAGTTGACATGTATTTCCGTCGGCAAGTTGAACTCTCCAACATGTATCGAACAATGGAGAGTAACAACTATGACACCGCCGAAGAGGCCATTTTGGCCGTTAAAAGTGGGTAAGTCATGCAAGTAGCAAGTTCTGTATTATAAATCACCCTTCATTTGAACAGGAAAGTACATGTAATAATTATAAATTATTGTCATTATTATAATTATTATTATGTAGACACACGCTAGTGTGTCGCGCCAAGTTAGGCAACAAACATCACATTAATTCCATTGTCGAGGTTGTAAACCATTGTAGTGCGACACCATTGCGTCAGTGTCTTATATCTTGAAGCATAGTTGGGCACATATCAGGTACTTGGGGGAAAATAATAATGCGGTACAAAAGCTTAAATTGTGTTGAAATCGAGAGCAATGACCCACCTGACAAAAATTAACTCGTGTTTGAATGCCAACTATGCTGCTTTCAATGCAAAATCAGCCCCTCAATAACGTTGAAAATATGTTACTAACTGGCCAGCTAGCTACACCAAAAAATTCACCAACTTAATCGCACCGAATAATACTTTGGATGTTAAATGAAAACTTAAACATTGCTACCGAAAGTAGCAATGTTCTAGTTTTCATTTAATCTTCGAATTATTAAGCGGTGCGATTAACTTGGCGAATGTTTTGGTGTGTTGATATCACTCCTTTGAAGGGCCGAACCATTCAGAACTTGGCGGCCCCTTTTACCAGTTTTTGTTTTTGTTATGATTACTAATTCTTAGCAAAACATCTCCCACCACTTGCCAATTCGATAATGTGTGAATAAAGTTTTGAATTCTTTAAATAGGTTTAAAAATTAAAGCATTTACAATGTTTGTGACGTTTTGGTTTGAGCCACGATGCCACTTTCAAGCAAAATTTTCAGTAAAACCTAGCCTACTTCGCAATACGATTAAATTGTGAGAGAAAATAGTTAATCCTTAGGGTTTCCTGACAAATTTATCGTATTGCAAAGTAGGCCGGCTCTTACTGAAAATTTTGAAATTTTTTACTTAAATTGTTGTTTAGACCATGAGCCCATTTCATTATACAATCGTATTAATCTATTTCAGAAAGTTGAAAGCCTTTATATGGGATTCATCACGCCTCGAGTATGAAGCCGCTCAAGACTGTGAACTAGTCACAGCTGGAGAACTATTTGGCCGCTCAGGATATGGCATAGCACTGCGGAAATATAGTCCGTGGTCAGATAAAGTGACGCTCGCCATTCTAAGCTTTCACGAAAGTAAGTCATTAAACTAGTACAATTAGAAAACCGTTTAACATGGCAGTATAGTATGGCTTAATGGTAGAGCTTTGGCCATTGGTCTCAAAGGTCGAGGGTTCAATTCCCGCTCAGGCAGTCTAACAGGGAACGGGAACAGGTTTGCATCTGTATTTATTTACTGGCATAACACTTTGTACTGTGTACCAGCTATTAAGCTCCATGCAAATTGTGTGATGGGAGGGTCACTACAGGCTCTGTGCACACTTACGACAGAGTTTGTGTACTAGCAGTATACACATTGTGTACTGCTGATACACAATTCGTCTGGAGCTGAGCAGCTACGCAAAAGGGTACTGTAAGTGAACGGTGTCTTCATGGTGTATCTACAGGCATCATTGCATATGACAAGAAAACGGTACACAATACGCTTTAGTCAAAATCGTAGAACTCTAGTTCAGTTGCAATGGCAAATTTTCGATGAACCTTTAATAAATGATGGTAAAAATGCAACATTCATCTTCTTCAGGCTTCTTCCTAAGTGTTGGGAAACTTTGTTTACATGTTGTTGACAAGCATATACTCGCTTGGAAATTCAAACAATCGCGCTCGCATTCAGAACGTGAGCACGATTCTTTGAATTTCCAAGCGTGCACATGATTATTAACAACATGTAAACAAAGTATCCCCAGCACACAGGAAGAAGCCTGAAGAAGATGAATGTTGCATTTTTACCTTCATTTATGAAAAGTTCATCGAAAATTTGCCATTGCAACTGAACTAGTGCTACGATTTTGACTAAAGCGTATTTTGTACTGTTTTCTTATTATGTCAAGCATATGTCAAAGTAAAAACCTACATCGCATTTTCATTACAATCGTTCATGCTTCCCAAATTGAAAATTCCTAATATCTATACATGGTGTATCAGAAATGTATGTCACAAATGAAGGGGCGTATCATACACATCAAACTGATAAAAAAAACTTCCAATACGAACATATGTCCGAAAAGGCCTCTTTGTTGAGAAATTTCACCTTTCCAAGATACATGTCCACCTCAAGATCCAGGGTAAAAGTAGCCTGACCCCTGAAGAGTGAATAATGCATGGACAACCCTTTCAATTAAAAGCAGTTGTAGCTTAGTTTCAAAACAGTCAGGAACTATCAATACGGGGTAAAATGAGTGATCCCTTCCCCCAGCCCACTTGTTCAGCAACTCTGGAGCATCGCAGTCATGGAGAAAAATCATGTTAGCTTAAACTGTGTGATTTGATTTTGCACTGTGCAGTGAGGAAGCAGTAAGGTACAAGCTGAATATCAATCAAAACTATTCAGATAAGACGCTCACAAAAGAAAAAAAATTGCGAATTCTGTCTCTCGACCGGATGGGGGTGGAGGGTGGGGACTTCATGGGTGGCTGCAGACTGCAGTGTGTCAGTAACACAGATTTAAAACTTTTAAGAACAGTATCCTAAACAATCTGTATAGTACATAATAATGTAAAATGCTCTATTCGATCTGTTCAAATTAGTTGCCCAGTGTCCATCGTGAGTGTCAATGCATCGATGAGTACGACTTTCTGGGGTCACCAGCGAGACAGAGTTGGTGCCAGGCGCCCATCTTCTGGGGCCGTCCATGTCAGCAATTGACAAACACGTCCAAAAATGCCAAGGTTATTTCGGATTTTCTTGCACTCCTACACTCTAGCAAAGTGTAGCAACGTAGTTGACAGGAGTAGCATACACCAGAGACTTCAAATATTCCCAGAGAAAGAATGTGGAGACTAATCTTATTATGCCTCCACCCCCCTCATGCCCAACCAACAGGAAGATTTCGCCATTTTTTTTTTGCCTTTTGTAGCCGTTCGCCTCAAAAGTTTTGAACGACTTTCAGATTATACATTACTGGTTCCTGATCGTAAGATACAAATCAAATCACAAAATTTCAGGTTTTATTATTATGGCTTCCCTATTAAAGGTGCCCAGGGCTGCCCTCAACAGGTGGGATTGGGAGGGGCAGCTCATTCTCTGTCCTCTATCGATAGCTACAGCCTGACTGAAAACTAAGTTGCAATTGCTTGAACTAGTAAGGTCACCTTGTGTGTTTACATATCGGGCCGCTTTCGCCATGGACGTTGGATGTGCATGTGTATTTCAGAAAAGCGAAATTTCTCAAAAGGAGGCATTCATGGACATATGTTCATACGGAAGGTTTTCATCAGTTTAATGTGTATATTACGCCCCTTCATTTGTGACATACATTTCTAATATGATCATTGTTTTTTAATCCATTCTCAGAATTCTAAAAAAATCCTTAAATAACAAACAATTTGCACTTCGAAGACGACCTTTGTTTCATCTGTTTTGTGCCATTTCGGTGATTTTTGTATATTTCTACCGTGTGATTGGTTAATGATTGTATATTATTTTTGGTAGAATGCAAATGAAACAAATAGATTAAAATTAGTTTCAAATTAAAATTTTATTAAAATTAACTTAGTATTCGTAATCAAACCCCCATCGTATCTTATGGATTCTATGACCGTGTGAAGGGTGATAGATTATTCGTAGCCTTACTGCTGTTTAAAAATTCGACAGTTCAGGAAACAATAACGTACAATTTCAGAACTTGAATACTTTACCAGTATTCTGCACAATTTCGATGGACCGGACATTCGTCTGCTTCATCAGGCACTATGATTACTAAAACTTTTTCCTACGACATCGTCTCCATTGGAATAACTTTTTTAACTTAGCGTTCGCGCTCGGTACCGCTACCTTATTTAGGTTAATTCGGGTTGTTAATGTATTGGTGCTTCAGTAGTAAGTTTCTTCTTTTTGACACAGTAAAAGTGGAACTTCAATAATGTGAAATTTTGATAACTTGTGAGTAATGGCAGTAACTTAGTATTCTGGATAGACAATGACTAACACTTAATTACTACCAGACTGACTGTAGCTTCTCCCACAAGTTCAACAAATAAAAAAAAAATCTTTTATTTTTGACCATCGTCTTAGGTTGTTGGTCTTTATTAAAATTGCGATGTTTGTTGTCCCAACCGTAAGTGGGTACCACAGTAACGATTATTACCTAACACACTGATGATGTCTTGCATGTTTAATGATGTAATAGCCTGTTATAGATGATGCCAGCTAAGGTACCACCACTATGTCGTTTGGTATTGTGTGATACTGCATCTCGTCTAACACACAACTCTGATAGTTGTCTCTCAGTACGCTTTAGGTGTGGTACACCCACATATGCCAAAAACATTCAGCAAATACGTCAGTGATGAATCTTGATGCTGAAAAGGACAAATTTAATTGTTGTATGTAACTAATTAATTCTAGAAGTAATTAGTTTCATTGGTAAACCCATGACCGATACAGTATCATGGGGAACCAAAAGTAACGTAATTAATTGTAGTGAAAGGAAATTATTTGATAGAGATGGAAAAGAATAAAGGTAGGCTGCCAGTAGTTAGTGTACCGTAGGTGTGGTAGGCTTTGGGAGGGTTGGCAAAGATGGTAGTGTTATGTATACGCTTCGGTTCTGACTCGGCATGCTCCAGAGGGACGATGCTAGATGGATGGCCCCAGAAGATGGGCGCCCTGGGTTTCCGACTAGCTACCAAGGGCATAGGAAGGAGGAGGTTCTTCTCGGATGCAAACTGACATTTCCGCACGAATATCCAGAGGTAAAAGACCCATGGTGAAGGTAAAACCTCACTTGGGGTGAAGAAAGTTGCAAAATTGCTGGGTTTCAGGACCCACTGGCATGACGTCGACGGTAACTTGGAATTGTACGAGCTTGATATTAGACTTAGGGGTAGCCCTGTTAAGTTATATTTAAAGTTATTAAAAAGCTGAATAAGGAGCGTTAAACCAATTTTATTACATGCTTTGAGAACCTGTTTTTAATGAAGAATGTAACAGTGTTTGTAAATGTATTTTGCAGTGCATTCTGTGCTTGATGACGGCCCCAATGTGCGGGCAGAAATATTGCGTTTTTAAATTTTTTAAATATTGTGCCCAGGATAAAAATTATGCAGTCGACCCGTAATCACCACTCATTTTCGTTAAACCAAGTTTCAGATGGAATAAATATTTGCATGCTAGTCAAATAGTAGGAGTTAAACAAGTGCTTGAGTTGCTTAAAATGTAACTATCGATTAGTTAAGACATTTTTTCGAGTGACGTACTTGCAAATATAGATTCGTTACCAGTCTTGGCAGACCAACTTGAAAAATTTACCATAAAGACAAAATACTAACGATGGCTGGCCTGACAAGACTGATAATGAATTGTTGAATCCTTATTTTACTAGATGTAAAAGATTTCTCTGTAATGCCGTACAATTTTTTGGGGTCATCACCTGGTCATACCATAAGTATTAAGGCTACATGTCTTAACTGATCTCCACTTGGCTCTGTGACATAGTATGTATGAAAGTGCTTGCTTGTTCAAGCGTATGGTGGCTGGGTAGAGATGCCGACCTTGAAAACTATGTGTAAATGTGTGATGTTTGCCAGGTAAATCAGGATGGTGATAAATCCTGTGTGTAACATGTATGGGAACGACCAGCAGGACCATGGAGCCAACTCCATACTGATTTTGTTGGCCGTTTGAAAATAACATGTTTTTGGTTATTTTGGATGCATATTCGAAATTTCCATTTGTTAAAATAATAAAATTAGCAATTAGTGCGACAATTATCTGAGTTTTAAAAGAGCCACTTGCTACATATGGCCATTGTAAAACCATGGTGTCGGAAAACGCACCTAATTTCATTAGCGTGGAATTCACCGAGTTACTAAATAAATGTGGCATCCGCCATATTAAAAATATTTCCCATACCACCCTTACAGTAATGAATGGCATTGTGGAAAATTTGGTGAAAAGTTTTAACACGTTCACTAAACGCAAGTATATCCGTGGGTTTGTCTGTGGAAAATGTTCTACTAGATTTTCTAATGCAAACTCGCAAATCTCCTACTTTGTACGACTGGGACCACACCATCGAAATTGCTGTTGGGTAGAAATAGCGGAACCAGTTATCGTTGTTAATACCTAGTGTTAACGACAAGCTCAGTTACGGCAATTAAAACCTACTGCTAACAAACCCAAAAATAACCTGTAAACTAGACCAACCAGTGTTTGCTCGTGAATTTAAAACTAGCAACAACCAGCGATGGGCAAAATAAGGATAGAATCGCTGTTCTGTCGAATTGAAAGCAGACGGTTTGGCATCGACACGCTGATCAATTACACAATCGCGAGTTGAAACTCATGTCAACTTCAACCAAATTACTACCTATTCTGGCAAAACTACGTCAGTTTCCGAAAAAATCCTGCTGTGGAACGACAATCCTTTTTTTATGGCACAATGTAATAAAAAGTACGTCATATGATAAGTCGTATGAAAGTCGTTCAAGGAAATTTGACAACTTAAACTCGTACACTTTAAGTTATTGTGCTCTTTGTTCACAACTAAATTACCTTTTTAATTATTGCCATTTATTTGGGCCTTTCACCATTTGATTACCTTACCCCTTTTAAAGTTTGCTTGCTTAGAATTTAACTGTTCTTTTAACTATTTCTTTCAGACGGACACATGGAGGATCTCGATAATGAGTACATCCACAAGGGAGAGGGAGAAGCATGTCAACAGACAGAAAAATCTCCGAATACTTTAGGGTTGAAGAATATGGCAGGTACGTTTCAAGTCAATTTAAGTTTTGTGTGTCTAACATTGATGTGTACCGTTCCATTAAAACTATAATGTACTGAATAAAAGAAAACTAAAAATAATACAGAACCTGAATAATTATTATTGGTAAGAAGCAGATCTGAACTTTACTCATCATGTGACAGTTTGACGATAGTTTAAATGATGCAAAAGGGGGAAACTCCCTGCCTGGCAGCATCAGGTGAGAGGGGATGCTCTTTTTCAAAATATTTTGCTGTGTAACCGTCAACAAAACTCGGAAAAAAAATTATTGCACACTTTCACCACGATGTGTAACCGTTTCTTCTGCTTCCCTCTTTATTGTACTTATAAGGTTGGAGTTGTGCCCATGGCATTGTTATGCCTTAAAACAGCTTCTGCTTCCCTCTTTATTGTACCTATAAGATTGGAGTTGTGGCCATGGCATGGTTATGTCTTAAAACAGCTTCTGCTTCCCTCTTTATTGTACCTATAAGGTTGGGAGTTGTGGCCATGGCATGGTTATGCCTTAAAACAGCTGCAAGATGTAAGGCAGGGTCATTCCATCACTTTCTTCCTGCATCTTGAACGTAAAACAACCCTTCCCAATCCTCGTCTTTTTTTCTTTACGGTGACGTTTTTTACTCTTAGGTGGCTTTGTTTCTGCGCGTGTTTTCTTTTTATCCGATTTTGGTTTATTTATTTTTTCTTCATTACTGTGTCCAATTTGATCCCTTTGGGGTTGTTTTACTTTATTATTTTGTACTAGTTGTATTTTTAATGTAATAAATTTGGCGTCTCATTTCAGAGCCTCACCTGGTTTTCTGTGCATTTTAAATGAAATAATATTGTGCTAGCTGCTTTAAGCTAAATGCATTGGTTTCTTAACAAGCTTAATGCACTAGTACTACAGATAGGAATTCTAGAAAAAAAATTATAATCTTTCTTCGTAAAACGTTTTTGATAGTGATTTATGCGATGCCACCTACTCACCAAAACACATCTGTCTGAAGGCTCTGTGAAGGAATTAATAGCATAGACATACGTTAGTGCAGTGTGTAGTGTTGGAGAAATGAAAAATGACCTTGTAAAATTAAGCAGCATTTCTTTGTTGTCTTTGCTGTTTGTTTCTTTAATAGCGTCAGTTGTTTCCACTAGAGGTTAAGGTGCAGTTTCAGCGGAGGCATGACAAAATGTATCCATGGAAGAAAAAATTCAGTATTTTCCCGAAAAACTCTGTGTTCTGCCCAATACATCAATTGTTTGGTACTAAATATTGAGTATCCAGTATTTTAGGTTCGGTATTCATGTTTAGGTTTGGGATTTATGTTCGGTATTCAATGTTCAGTAAGCTGAGTAATAAGCATTCAATTGTATATTCGGTGTGCTGAGTATTCAGTTTTGTACTCGGTATTCGGTATGTTGAGTACACGGTTGTGTATTTGGGGTTCAGTTCTTGGCAAATTTCATATTTGGTGCGCTCCTACGTATTTTTTTCTCTTTGTTACCAGGTGTGTTCATTCTGGTGGCTGCTGGAATAGTGGGCGGAGTGGGTCTTATCATCATCGAGATTGTCTACAAAAAGCACCAGATCACTCGGCAAAAGAAAATGGAACTAGCCAGGCATGCTGCTGATAAATGGCGGGGAATCATCCAAGTAAGTCACTTCAGAATCTCTACAAAATTATGAAGAATTATGCTAACCTGTTTTTTTTTTTGGAAATGTAAAACTCTTTTCTGCACATCATTGTTAACGCTTTAAAGTATTGTTAGAGACAAGTTACTCTGATTTAGGCACTGTGTTTGGCTTTAGCATCTCCATACACTAATGTGCATCAGATTATTTTGATGAATTCTGCTTGGCGCAATGCCAGTGAATTCAGCAGTTACCTACAACATCATCAAGGTTCATTATCCAAAATACATCGCTGTGCAACATACTGTGAAATTTGACAACTCGTTAATTCGTTATAAAAATAACACCAAAAATACTGCACACATTCACAAAACGGACACCAACACTGTCCAGCTAATTTTCAACACCCGTCAAGTGTCTACCACTTCCGAACTTGAATTTAGCTGCTGCAAAGGTTGCTACAGTCAAGTTCGAAAGTGGTTTGAGCAAACGACGATGTAGAAAGTAGTCCAATTACAGCAGAAGCCTGTTGAAGATACTTGAGCGGTGTTGAAAATTGACTAGACAGTGTTGGTGTCCATTTTGTGCATATATGCGGTATTTTTGGTGTTATTTTTATAACGACTTGACAAGGTTCATTCTACGATGTTTCCGACTTAATGCGCTCAAGTCAGTCACACTGGTTCACCAAACACTAATGCACTTAATGTAATGCACTCTAATCCAATGCATTAGTTGGCTTCTGTGTGCTAGTAAAGGATTGACCTTTATATCGAAGATAGTGAACCTACAGTCATCATGCTAGATCTAATAAGCAGCACAATAGGGTTGTGCAACACAGCTGCAAACCGGACTACCTTAAAACTAAAAGGTAGGAGGCATCCTTTACCGGTCCAACTGAGTGTTTGGGTAGCTAGACACAACTTTTATTTTAGTTTTCTTTCTCACTGCATTCCATAAGTTTGTTCTGTCATCATCAGTGTAAACAATTTTAGAGTTGTGAAACATGTCTTGGGATTTATCCATACTAGAATGTAATTTCTACCACCCAGTCAATATTTGGTATGATGAAGAACAGTCAAATTTTGGGAAAACTTTCAACTTATGTGGCGCGCATAAATGATGATGGGGATGAGCGTATGAAAATTGAAGTGCTTATCAACCCAGTATCGTGCAGGAATGCGTTAAGTGGTCATCACTGTATCTAATAATGAATAGGCGGTAAAAAGTGTATTCTACAATTTTAAATTTGCTATTTGATATATGTATTTAAGACGTTAATACTGGCAGTAGTTGTAGAATTGCGATACCGATAGCACAGTAACTGTACTTGCATATTTTAAGTGGTTTTTCGCATTACAATGGAGAAACTAATGCATAACTGAAACGAATTGAAACAAATTGTTTTGCTTTTACTTAGTCGCTTGAGTTTTTTTTTTCCTTTAGCTTGTTTGAAATTAAAACTATTGTTCTTCAGTGGGATTGATAACTGGGACTGAAAATTACACCTTCGATGAGGAGACATCAACTCTCGTATTCTGCTGTAAATTGTTAGAGTAAAGCGAGTAGAGCTCTGCTATATTAGTGAAAATCAAAGTATTACATAATCACG